>JASCZW010014219.1:0-23462 GCA_034211315.2 Aedes japonicus
GGAGCGTTATTTTTTACACCTATGCTGTACTAATTTGGTCGACTATCATTATTTTTTCCTTAACCTGTTTAGAACATTACAGGGTATCCACAGACTCAGGAAAAGCGGAAATCCCAAAACATCGGGAAAAAATCAAAATCCATCGGGAAATTTTGTCACATGGAAGGAACCATACTCACACAATGATGAAATCTATGTGTCCGACACATGAATTTTTGCAATGTAATCAACCAATGATAACTATTTGTAACCACACATCCTTCCTATGTATACACATAACCACTAACTATTTATGTTTCTCAGAGGGTTCTCTTTACGTGTGAACACATCAATAGTATGTGGAATTTTCCATGGATTTTGCCAATAAATATGTGTGGATTAATTTACGTGCACCTTTTTATAACGCTTCGAGTAGCATTTTTGTCATCTATTCGGTCCAACGATCGCATTAAGGGAATGAGCTGTACAGTGTTTGACAATGACATGTGAATCATTTTCTGCTGGCTTTGTTCAGCCTGTTCAAAATGGTACCGCTTAGAAAATCTGGCAACACGGCTGTGACAGGTGACTTACTTTTGTTTATTTTACTTGACTGGAACTCCTTAGGTGATCCAGCTATTGTATGCATTACTGAAACTTTAGGGGTAGGAACACTGATGTCATTTTTTATATATCATGAAGTCTCAATCCATTTGTGTAATAGAGAAATATTTGTTACTGTAGAGGGCAGAAAACTATTGTGCCAGTCATCTTACAGCTATAACAAAGACACCTAAAGCATCAGACAAGTTTTTAAAAACGAATGCTTTTCAAAACATTAGCATTTGCATCGATGCAAAAGCACAAGCATTTCAATCGATGTTTTTAGCGAGTTAAAGCTCAATTTGAAGAACTAAGACCACAATTGGCAAGCAGAAGCTTTCTTTTACCCGATTGTGGTCTTAGTTTAGGAAATTGAGCTGGAGTCTCTGAGTAATCGTCGATTTAAATGCTTGTTTACTCGCCCATTTCGCACATTTCTCCGGAAGTATATAATGTCGACCAAATTATACATGATAATATTTTTGATCACTAAAATTACCTACCAATTAAGAGCTTTAGATAAAAATGATGTGAAATCGTTTTTCCACCGAAATTCTGCGAAGTTCGTTGGGTGGAAAATGAACAAGTTCACGAAAATAAATCCGTTTCACAGAAACAAAAGCGTTCACGAAAATGAAAACGGACCGTGAACGAGCTCACCTTTTCATGATGTTTACCCAAAAACGTGCACTAGTTCCCGTTTAAGTGATTCAGTTCACGGTGTCTTTTTGCTTGTTCTCGAATTCATGACTGCAGTTCACGGATCTGGGCACGGATTTGTTTTCCGTGTTCTGTTTTCAGGAATAATAAATCATGAAACGAACTTTCATCTTATTTTATGAATTCACGACTCTTATTCATGGTTTGATTATTAAAATGACAGTTGCCAGTCATGAACGTAAAAAATCTTGGTTTGCCTCTAATCTAAAGTTGTGTAATCAGTTTAATTAGTCAAGAGTCTTTTCAAGAATAACTATAGCGTAACGAGTACATCCACCAAGTACTATTACAGCTCTCCAGATTCACTCTAGGTTCGAATCCGAACGGTGGATTTATTTTTTGTTTACATTCAGAGTCGATAAAGTAGATTTGCCAGATTCACGAATAAAGTTTTCAGTATCAGGAATTCAGCTCATGGTTTTGACCTGGAAATAGTTCATGATATCATGAATAATGTTCATGGTGTATATTCATAACACGAAAACACGACATATTCTTGTAATCATAACCTGTTTTTCTCGTTTAGAAGAACACATTATTTGCCGTGTTGCTAGAAGAGCGCTACGAATGTTGCCCCATTTGAGAAGATTTGTGGATGAAGTCAGGAAGCATGAAGCAAGAAAGCTGAAGCTGAATCCGAATGAAACGTGTTCGCTGTTGTGGTTGATGTGGTAGACGAAAAGTCATCATGTCTGCAGCAATGGTCGGGTCGTTTTCTAGACCGAATCTCCTATGGCATCGTTTCTTTTTGACGATTTGAAAATTTGATTAAGCCCGAGCTTCAAAGCAGAATCATCAATTCAAAGAGAATTGATGGAGAGCAGTCTTCTGTCAGCCCTTAATATGGAAATCGGGTTTTCCTCTGAATTGGTAATCATAAAGGGAGAGAATTTTCAAAAATTTCCGAGGAATACGTTTTGAAATTCCGCAACGACTGCCGATCTATTTACTTTGGTTTTCTGAAGTAGCTACTCAGCAGACTCCATTAACATACCGTTAAAGGTAAAATGGGAGGCAGTCCTTTCTCCACATGAATTATAGGTTAGGTTTATTTCCATTTCACCTTTTTTGAATAAAAATCTCAAACAAAACAAGTGGACGAAACAATTCTTGGAAATGTTACGCCCGAAATCGTAATAGCATTTGTTGTTTGTGCTCAGATAACTTCGAAGGGAAAGTGACTTAATCCCGTATGTTCGTGTTACGTCATCTATATTGACTCTGATGTTATATTTTGCATTAATGACATAGCTAAAAAGCGTCTGGAGCTGTCAGGAAACGTTCGTAGATAAAGACTATCTCAACGCGGCAGTTGCTCACACAGTGAAAGAACTGATTGGTCACTCCAAGAAGTAGCTGCAAAATTTGAGAACATTTATTGAAAAGGTGCTCATCCTGTCGCACGAAAATGCGACGATGGAGCGAGGATTTTCAATAAACAAAAAGTGTCTGATGGTGATCCAAACTGAAAAGAATTTTGTAAGTCATATAATTGTCTACGAACTATCAACGATGTTGAAATCAAGAAATACTGGATACAGTATACACAATATGCAATATGAAGACCTCGAAGGATTGACTATTTTTCTTCGATGATTATGCTTCTAGCAACTTGAAAAATCAGTGAATAACGTAGAGGGATTCTCGTTCTCGTTTGCAAAATAATAGACCAAAGCAGTTTATAAAATACGCCAGAAGCCCGATTTGAGGCTGCTACACACTTAGAAAATTTTACAGTATTCGGTAATTTTTTACCGAACTTTCAACAGCTGAACGTTCGGTAATCCGATTTACCGGATTCCGGTGAAATTTTACAGTATTTCGGTAAAAAAATTACCGGAACTTGTCAAATTTTACCGAAATCCGTTAAATAGGATTACCGTTTCATTTCAGCTGTTGAAAGTTCGGTAAAAAATTACCGAATACTGTAAAAATTTCTAAGTGTGTAGCTTTCATTTTACTTAAATGAAACAAGTCAGAATTTCAGATTGAAAAATTTCCTCGAATACTTCAAAAATATGTATTAATTATAATCAATCAAATTATATTTACAAATGTTCCCGGTCGAGAAAATAAGGCAAAAATGCGGGAATTTTAAAATTAAGATTGTGTGGCTACCCTGACATAAGAATGATTGATGTACATTCTTCCGAAAGGTGTCGAAAATTCAATGGATAAGAAAATTATTCCAATCATGTTCAATGAATCGATTTACTTAAGACGTCAGCACTCGACAGAATTTCGTGGTATCGATTATAGACACTGTATATAGACCGGACAACAATTTTAGATAAAATAGTCAAAAGGTCAAAAGTAACATTTGTAAACAATGACTTCTAGCGTATTTTTCTGTGATCTGCTTGCTCCTACAAACCAAATAGCCCCAGAAACAGATACCGGGGATGGTTACCTTCCCGTCAGTAGTGGATGTTAATGCAAGCAACACGGAATTTCCAGGAAATTTACGTTTGAAGTCATTGTTTTCAATTGTTACTTTCGACCTTATGACGGTTTTGTCTAGAATTGTCTTATGCAGCCCTGTCAAAAAATGCAGCCAAACGGACTGTCAACTTTTGATTCACTTTAAAGGAGCAAATATTGTGTAAAAATCAAGTATTGTTTTGACAAAAGCCAATTATGAACAAATAAGGGATTTTGTACTTCCATATTCAGTAAATGTGAGTATTTTCGGTGTGTTATTTATTGCCGTTTGGATTACAAAAATGAACAAAATTTTTTCTCTAACGGGTGGCAACTAAAATTTTGGAATTTCTTTCTCAAGCTGTCAAAAAAAGACAAACATAGTTGAAGATGATCTGATTTATTCAAATAAAAGATACATTGTCCATTGTTGAAAAAAAAAGTGAACATTTGAAAACGGTCCGTAATCGGATGTTCGGCGAAGCTTCCGTTTGATGTCGGAACAGGAGCGTTGTACGGCCTCCATGTCAACTTTGCGAATGCATCTCTTGATTCTACCAATCAACTGTTTGCAATTCGTGGCTCTCCAGTTATTTTTGTACACCAAGGAACTCAAAACCCCGAAGAAATCTTCGATTGGGCGACACTGAGGCAGATTTGTCGGGTTGTGGTTTTTGGGTACAAATGGGATCGAATGGGTATTCACGAACGATTGTGTTTTTATGGCGTAATGCGATGACGCTTTATCCGGCCAAAACACGTATTGTCCATCAGCATGATGTTTTTGTAGAAACGGGATTAAAATTTTCTTCAAACATTCGTTCTGGTACACATCTTGATTGATTGCCAAAACAGAGGGATTGAACCATGGCTTAGAAATGCCTTTCTCGGAAATGGCAATGTACAGCATCACTTTCTGTTCAAACTTTTGTTTAAACTTATATTTTATGTTCGGAGGTGTAGTAGAACTATCCGTTGAATAGTATCGATCGTTTCCGGGAATCTGCGTCTTCGAAAGAGGGAAGTAGCTTTCGTCGTCCAAAACAAAACTTTTTCCGGAATAATTTTTAATCAACCAACGGCATTGGGATTTCAGCGTTGAAATCTGTGCATCAGTATATTCCGGGGCTCGTGTCTTCTTTCGGCACTTTATTCCGACTCTTTTCAATGTTTTGCAGATGTACTGGTGAGAACAGTTGAACTTTTTCGCGGCATCCCGTTGGCTCAGTGAATCCTTGTTGTTGAAGGCACGAGAAAGAGAACAAAGTCCTTTTGCGTCCATAATTTTGGCTGGTCTTCCACTACCTTGCTTGCGCGCAGTTGTTGGGGATCTTAGGATATGGTAAACAGTCGAAGTCGCAACATTTTCGCTTTTAAAATGTTGTACCGTATACGTTTTGCCGAGATTTCTGTGCAGTTCGTAGAACTGTACAACGCGCTCGCGAAATACTTCTTGTTTCGACGGCATTTTGAGCAAAACTGAGCAAGCATAAACAAAACAGAAAATACTAGCAGAAAGAGGAGAGAAAGAGCTAACGCATACACACTCTTATTTCTCTCTGAGCTCGTTTGTTGTTGAGCATAGAGGCCTCGAAAAAATTCCAAAATTTTAATTGCCACCCGTTACATAGTGCCGAGCTTAGGACCACCATTTCAACGTGTATTTCACAGCACTATCAATTATCGTTCCCAAAAAAGATCCTCCATTGCAATCATCGCCAGTTTCCTCTTAGAACTCGTACTCCAGATATTCCGCCACACTGCCGTCGCCCTCCGAGGGAACCAAATCTTGCGTTTCGTTGATACCAATATCTTCCTTTTGTTTTGGTACATGCTGGTTTTCTCCACCCCTACACAGATGATCAAATTCCAGCCAATTAAAATCTTCGAAGCTCCTTGCCACAATTTCGCTCCAAACAATTAATTTTTACACGGAACTTTTCACTATGCTTTTTAATCAATATCTTCAAATTGAATCAATCAATATCTTCAAATTGAACAAAACAAACTACCAACATCTAAACCGATTTTTTTAGGTTATTGCGCTGTTTAATTCAAGTTCGTACAAATACAAGTGATGCCAGATCAATTGCTCAAATTTATGACATTTTTCAGGGTTAGCAGATTGTATGATTTGGCGTTGTTCGGTCTATATACAGTGTCTATAGTATCGATGAGAGATCGAAAGCAAAACCATTACCATAAACAGAAACGTACCGTGAAATAGTTGACGTTTTCAGGACTTTATACCTAATAAAGTGAACTTTTAGTTGCTGATTACTTGATTTAGTTCACAGTGTGTTTTTCTTGTTCTTGAACTGTTACTTGCCAGTTTTTCCTTGTAAACGATATGAAAGTGTTATTGTGTAGTGTAGTGTAGTTTTGTCGAAGTTTCTAGGAATTATTATGAACCATTCCAACTGTTTTACTAACTAGGATTCCTAGGGTTACTTGCAATTTTTCTTCTTCGCTTTTTAAATTTATAATAAAAGAAATAAATGTAGGTGAATAATTGGAAAGTATATATTTGTGATATTGTATGATATTGTGATTTTTTTCTAATATGATTTTTACAGTATTCGTAGTTATCATAAATAAATATCACCTTATCTTCATGGCTCGAATGAATGCTAGACCTTCTTGCTGGTACTGTTAGCCCTGCTATATAAAATACTCTTTCGCTCGGAGTGCTTGTAGCAGGTATGTATGTATGTATGTATGTATGGTAGCCACCATCCTCTCTAGCCCTTGGCTTGGATGCAGCTCCACTTAACAGCAAGATCAAATTGGGCCACCGATCTGAATTCGCACTATCGCTGTATGAAGGGCCAAAAACGGAGGGGTGGACCCGTAAGCAGAGACACTTACACGAAATCCACGGGAAATTAAGAATCTCCTTCCAACGATATGATCCAACAAATCGAATAACACAATTCGCAATACTCATTAAGCTTTCTAAAGGATGGCTTGTTAAGAAGGGCGCGTCACTCTCCCTGAAACTGTTGGAGTAGAACTCGCAGCACCACACTCGAATCGGTAGGATAAGAAATGATACTGTTTGTTCCCTCCTAGACTCAGGCAGTCAATCAAACCATCGTCCAGTTTCAGCTTGAATGATACCCTGGTGCTCCCTCCCAACCCAGTATTTATTATATTTATATAAATATAGATGTAATGTAATAATAATATGTTATATATGAATATATGGTAGAGCAAAAATTATACAAGGATATTTAGTTAAATTATGTAATAGTTGGAGTTCACGAGCCTATGATAACCATGTTAAACTAAATTAATTAACCGGCTGAAATAATAATATTAAGGCAGTAATAATAATATGCAGCTTCGTACCACTTTGTATCACTGATGGGTGACTGTATCTCTGGAATGTGAAGGTCATCTTGTTATTCATTGAGGTATAAATATCAATAAAGCATTCAATTGTATATAAAACCATAATATTATATTATTACGTATTTAATCATGACATATAGATATGTAACGGCAGCATAATTAATCATCAATTAAAAGAGAGATTTGAGCAATAAAAAATGAAAAAAGTGCCATTAAATTATTAAGGCCTGTGCCAACAAATAATGTGTGATCAGCATTAAAAAATTAGGAATGAGCAATAAAAGATGAGAAAAGATCTTCGGATAATCTAATTGTGACCGGTAAATCTGTCAAATAAAGCAACAGCTATTAGTATATGTGCAATTAAATATGGCAGTATTTCCGCCAAATTATGTAATTTGAGCACTAAACTATTCGCATATGTCTTTTAATTTTGTTGGATTTTCCCATAAAAACAGTAAAATGAGCAATGGATATTTATATGGTTATTTATTTATCCATTGCTCATTTTACTGTTTTTATGGGAAAATCCAATAAAATTGAAAGACATATGCGAATAGTTTAGTGCTCAAATTACATAATTTGGCGGAAATACTGCCATATTTAATTGCACATATACTAATAGCTGTTGCTTTATTTGATAGATTTACCGCTCACAATTAGATTATCCGAAGATCTTTTCTCATCTTTTATTGCTCATTCCTAATTTTTTAATGCTGATCACACATTATTTGTTGGCACAGGCCTTAATAATTTAGTGGCACTTTTTTCATTTTTTGGTGCTTTTTCTGAATTACTAAGTGCAGGTAAATATTTTAGTCGATATCGATATGTAACCTTCTGGAATGAAGAGCATTTATTAATTTTGATTATTATTTGATATAATGTAATAAAATAAATATACCGGCCGGATCACCAATCTGAAGCAATTAAAATTTTATTAATTATTTTATTACTTCTTCCATAATATTATATTTATGATATGCAATTAATAATGATGAACAGCTGTGTTCCGCTGAACCGCTCAAATAGTAGTTGATGATCGTGTTCTGAAATGTTAAGGTCATATTACGCCATTTAATGGAAAATATAATGAAGGAATTAAAGGTTGAGTGGTCGAGAGAGTCGTCAACATTTCTATTAATGAAAATATGCTAGAGCTTGTAAAAAACATGCATCATATAATAACACATGGCCACTCCGACGGTGCTAGATACAGCTGAAAATTGATCCCCATTCTTACTGCTGCTTCTACCAGAAGATGATCATCCTATAACCGCAACACCTCCTCTCCTAAACTGTATGGTACCTGAGAGAAATTTACCTTTCTGGCGTAATAAATGTAATGAAATATACAGAATTATGCTATGAATAAACAATGTCCTATAAGATAAAATATATAGTGAGGGTATATTGTAATATGAACTGAAAATTACATGTGTGCCGACTGCTGTTTTGTTGCAATTGTGGACAAACTTGCGCATCCATTATGAACCAGAAAATTTAGGCAATGTATGACCGCCATGAAAAAAAAAGAATTTTAAATTTTAAATTATTTTGTAATACCTGACGACCTGGAAGACCTGAAAGATATGAGAATGGAAAATTATGATATGATGTACCGGTCGCACCTCCTCACTTCGCTATTGTCGGATTGACAACATTGCCCAGGCTACGCCAACCAGCGTCTCCATGTTTCAGCTGGCAGTCTTTTGTGATCATATGACTCGTGGAGGCGTGAGGTAGGAACTTGTGAGGACCAGAGGTCGGTCGCACCCTCCTGCCAAGTTGTCAACTCACCATTTGAAGCCCCGCTCGGAGTGCTTGTAGCAGGTATGCACAAAAGTTTCCGATAAAGTATAGTGAGCCATGGGAACTGATGCATCCTTCCTTTCCAGAACTGGATTATTTGTGATATGACTCGGGTGTGAAGACGATAAATAAAACAAACATTCTTGGTGAATGATGGAACATGACTCGTTCTCTACGTTCGAATGCTCTTCCATTTTGCAGCAGCCCATCCTTTAGACTTAAGTTGTGAAGACCACCCTGTCTCAAATGGTTATCGATACCAGCTAACCTGCAAGCAAGCTTTAAATTAGCTCCAGCGTCAGCCACAGCGTGATGTAGGACCGTCTCCTGAACCCATCTGTCCACAAGTCAAAAGTCAGAGCTCCAAATTTCGCTGAACTTATGAGTTCTTGCTTGACTTCGTCTAGCATGGCACAATCAACGTCATTGAGTGCATCTCTTGATATAGTAGTACGATTTGTTAAATTTTCTACCGACCCCATCACTCATCGTTTCTAAAAAAAAAGATTCATAATTATAGCTATCATATAACAAAGATGGTGCAGTAAATGCGGTAGAGAACCTTTTCAGCCTCCCGAGACCCTATTCCGAGCTCGGATTTTGTTTACCACAGGGCTGAAGCTGTTTCCTACGACATGTATTACGAACCCGCATAAAATCCAGCATTCCAGAATCTGAAGAAGCGCTAAATGGATGCAAATCTCTACAAATCCATAATGCCAAATCTTTTACCAAAAGAAATCGTTCATCTCTATTCTTTGCTGAAGATGATTGGGGTCATTGTGTTGTAGAAAAGTAGTTGCGCAGGTTAACAGGGTTTCCTTGGGAGCTTGCTCTCGTTATTGCCACGGTCTTTTTGCAGATATCGAGACAGATTTCAAGTACTGATGTGCACGGAGTACGATTTAATACCGAAACTGTAATACCACAAAAGAGGGCATTTGTATTAATACAAACCAATTGAAGCACAAGTGAACTACACTACAATAATCCTCTGAAAGTGTGGTGGGTGGTGCGGAGGGGACCAACACGTTGGATTATCGAGCGATCACAATTTTAAAGACTATATCGAAAATAAGTTATCCAAATATTTTTCTTTGAAATCATATAAGAAAAAAAATAATGTTTTATTCAAACAAATGGATGATTCTACATTGTACGGGATTTAACTTGAAGATTCTGGAGACCGGATGAAATTAATATTATTCTTTCACGAATTTTCAAATTTGCGAATTCGGGGGTACTATGCTCCTGATATAAAGGCTGCAACCTATTTTGCAGACACTCATATCGATAGAATTTTACATGGATGGTTCCGGTAGAGTAAAAAATGGTAGACTTCATACCACAGGAACATGTTGCTTGCCATGGCAGGTATTTTAGACCAAACTTCTCCACTTGAATCGACATGTCTGCATCGTTTACATCCTCTCCTACGACAGCAGTGTAATATTGTGGACCTGTAAGGGTATTTGAGTCCTCTTTAACATAGGTCTCGTCGTCCATCAAAATACTAGCATCCGGTCGCTGCAAAACTCGCGAATACAATTTCCGGGCTCTTGTTGCTGCGCATTGCGTCTGTTCGGCGATTTTCTGTTTGGCGATTTTCTGCTTCTTGTCTTCAGGTTGTTTTTTGATACGTTGAATCATTCCGCACAGGTTTCCGCTTTATTGGCCAAATCACGTATCGACATTAATTTGTTCTTCCGAATTAGAGCTACCACTTTCTGATCCAGTTTAGGGTTGGAGGATCTGCCTCTTCCTGTCAGTTCATAAAAAGATCTGTGTTCCCCAAACTTTTTTCATGATGGATTTTTCACTCGTGTGATGAATTTCGAAGCTTCGCTAATTGTCCATGAGTCGAAAACCTTGATTTTCACGACCTTTTAAAAATGAAGAATTTAAACCGTGCCAACATGTTAACAAACGAACGATGACAGTCAAATGCACAGCATGCTATGATGAATATATTAAAACCTCACAAGTCATGCTGAACAATGCATTAGGACCTAAGTAAAATTGAGAGATTCTCTTCGTCGGCATTCTGTTTCGTAAAAAGTTTATCTTCTAAACGATTTGCTGATGTTTTTGACGTATTGGATCATTAATTACACTTTGTATTACCGTACTGTGTGTTGAAAATACTTGAACATGTTTTTACATAGCCGTAGAAACGTAAAGAGAAAGTCGATGAAGAGAATCTCCTAATGTTACTTAGGACCTAATGCATTGTTCAGTTTGATTTATTGACATAATAATTCTAAACACAATAAACAAAAGTAATACACGCGTATAACACAAGTATACGTGGATAGCTTATTTTCAATACATTCCTTATTCAAATGCGCATAATTCGGGGTGGAGCAACCATTTGAAAATCTTCTTGTTTTTCCTTTGCTTCAGGTAGGTAAATGTGTCCTTTACCATCTAGATAATCTCTTTCGGTTGTAATAAAATCCAACTTTTCAATTTCGATTAACCATCTAGCGTATGTATATTAAAAGCAAATGTTAAAACTAGAATGCAGTCACAAGTAAATGAAACAATAACCAGTTTGAAGTTGACGAGTGAGAATCGAATGTAAGCGAATGTGCATAAACAGGTTTATTGTTCTGCTTTCAGCGAATTTATTTAAGCCATACAGGTCATTCGTGGCTTAACCACGCTTCGGTAATTAAAACTGAAAGAAGTATTGCGGAGCCTCGCTGGCTAAGGTTCGGTGCTTTGATCAATGTGACAAGCAGCCATAAAATCATTGTTGACAGGAGATTTTGCCCAATCGTGTTTGGCATCAGAATGACTTCAACGTTTCCATTCTAAGGAACTATCCGCAGTTGGGGAATTCCACTTTTTGACCGAAAATAAAAATAAACCACTCAGCTGCGATTTACCATTTCCTCATAGCACTCAAGGTGCTCTCCTCTCAGTTGCCAAACCAGAGTGGGCGCTCAAATTTGCACACTCAATTGAGTGCCCCCCTTCAACGAACCGCACATCGCGTGTTGCTTGTAGAGTGGGAGTCAAAGCACATTTTTTTCAGCCGGACGTACGTCTGTGATCGGTGGAATAGTCTTTCGCGAAGAGCTCCATGCACCCGGACTTGTTCTGAATAAAAATATTATTGCACGAATGACTCCGAGTAAGTTGGGAAGGGGAACCAGGGTAACCGACATAGACGGAGAATTTGGTTACTTTTTCCTAAACAACGACTTGGTGGTATTTTTTTAGCGTGGCCTACTCTACCAGTGTCTTTCTAAAGTTCACTAACGACAATAAAAAGCATTCGGTTGCGTTAGCCAATAGTAGGAGGAGATTTGAAATTTTCTAGCATTTTTTTGCTTTTGGTTTTAGGGTCACGCTGTCATGTGGTGCTGAAGGATTGGGGTAGACCGAAAAAAATGCGTGAATTGTGGGACGACAGGTTTGTGTCACGGATTGGGTTAGTGGCAGAAACCTGTCTTGCTGGCTGCTGGCGACGTCGTAGGCCACACTCTGACATGGACTGCACTGCACGGTGTTCTTTGGGCTCTGGGGTCTCTCCGAGGAGCAGTGTGTGGTTGAGGGCAGCCGAAGTTCGCAAAAGTCTTACGTAAGAGTCTCGCCCCATGTTTTGCTCGGACAAAATAGTTTAAGCAATTCAGAAAAAAGTAAGTATGAATATAAGTGTAAACGGTTATTTATTTTTCGACAAAGAAAGGTGTATGCGTAAGGTACAGTCTTATGGGAGGTTATTTTCTGCATGCCGCAGAGATGCGAGTACGTTTGCCACGTATCATCGTGTTCCTATTTGAAGTACGCGAATTGAATTTCGCCGCCAAGGAATTTTTGAAAGTTGAATGTGTATGAACGAAAAACGACAAACCATTGGTTAGTTGCGGTTTTATTTTCGATGTAGTAGATTTATTGCATGACAAGTTGGAACAAATCTGCTTATTGCATGCCAACATACTCAACTTGTCCGGGCAGTAGTCGCAAGGCTTGTTGACCTAGTATTAGGATAAAAATAGAATTATTAGCCGTGCAAAATAGTGGCTGGAATTTCCCTTACCGACGATACTATGAATAAGTGAAAAATGTTAACTGTTCGTAGGTTCTGTGAATCCTCGTATGATTCAGTATTGAATCAAGACCAAGATCAACCACCGCGATGCTGGCCCTGAAATCTACCCGTTGGGTGTTCAGCTATATCGGATTTCCCCACAACATGCTCGGAACTCGTTGACAGTGCCAACCTTTGTATGGAACTGAAAAAATTGGATTAACCACCAGCCGATGAATGACATAAGTCAGTTCTTTTAGGCATCATCTTTGTCCGAACTATGAACATTAGACTGACTCAAGTCGCAGGAAAATTTCAGTGATGTATAGTTTTTTTACGACTCCCTCGCGCTACCACAATTAATTCAGGTCTGTTGTCAGAGTTAATCCCACCAACACTGTTGGCGCCATTATTGCCGAGGAAACAATATACGGATGAAAAATGAATGGAAGCGAAAAGATAGTTAAATAAAACAAATCGTGATACTTTTTTTTTCACCAGCGCCATCTGCCAAAGCATTCAATTCATTGTTTCCGCGGAAGGTGGTGCAGTAAAAGGGAGACCCAGTTGTTGCTCGTCAATTTTGTGAGAAGGAAGCCTTTAATGGGTGAAATCAAGAAAACGGCTTTTATTTCGTAAAAGGTGAAAGTGTTTTGCACTGTCGGTTGGTTGACGATGATGGTGAAGTAAGTGTTGTATAGTTGTATGCAAAGCGATTGAAAGAGCGGACATGAATGTGCAGAAGGAAATACAAAAACTGCAAGCAAAATAACAAACTGTCGCGATTGATAACATCTACACGAAACATGACACACAACACAACTCAAAACATGAAAGAAGCCTTTCATCAACTGCAAATGGACAATCGACGTTGAACGATGACCGACTGGGTTGGGTGGGTTGTGATCGGTTTTTATGTCGACGCCAGGCTAAAACGTTGTGTCCGATGGCTGAGATGGGCGTTCAACTTTCATCTTACAATTAAGTCCGATGGTTGTGGCGATTGGAAAAAGGATATCGGTTGGCTAATGGCATATGTTCCAGCGGAATTGTCAACTGGCATGTGTACTCAAATTGAATAACGTGGCAATTGCGAAATGTTGATGTTTATTACTTTTGAACCGCAGCCAACGACACGTGCGTGCCGAAAGTGTATCCAAATAGGTATAACTAATTAGGGTCAATATTTGATTTTGAAATTCGATCGTCATGTGTCAATTGTGTTGTCGCGAGCCACCGGATTTGAAAAATTTGTTATGTCTTCATATACCGTCAGCTAAAGTAAATATTTGGTATTGTTCATTTACTTACTGTTTTGTTGTTTCTCGCGGGGATCCGGGAGCTACTTCTGTATGATTATGTTTATTATGTAATTCAACATTGGTCAGCGGCTGTTGACCCTCCTAAAGCGGGTTTAGTTAATTACGTAGCTCAGTACTTTACTTGTACCTTAAATGTTACTGTACAATTTGGTTTATTAATTGATTCAATAATGCTTCAAACAGATTTTCAAAGGGTCCTTTGGGTCCTATCTTAGCTCAGTCGGTAAAAGAGCAGCTACAAAGCAACACCATGCTGGAGGTGGCTGGGTTCCATTCTCGGTTTGGTCTAGGAATTTTTAGTTAAGGAAATTTTCTCGACTCCCTGGGCATAGGGTATGATTGAATTGCCACACAATCACACTAATGCAAAAATGGTACCTGGCTTCAAAAGCTCTCAATCAATAACTGTGGAAGTGCATTTAGAACACTAAGTTGAGAGCAAGCAATAAGCAAATTGTGAAAGCAATAAGCTTGAAATGCTAAAGAAAAAAAAGTTCGTGTCGCAAGTGAAAGGCAACACAAGATTGAAATGCAACTGAACGTGAAGAAAGAAACAAAAATATTGCAATATGAACTAAATATTAGAGTGGTTCACAGTATCAATTCAGCTCCACTTCACTAAATCGATTCCAAATCACACTACGTACACACTTTTCCCAAATTTTAAGCTCAATTGGTTGCCAACTCGAACTAGAGCCCAATTCAAAGTAAATTTGGACGCATTCAAGTGATCATAACCCATGAATTAAACAACATACACGGTTGATCAAAACGTCAACGGTATATATTCAGCTTTCAAACGATATATAACAAATTATTACATTTCACTGTTTCAAACGAACTGTCGCACTTTACTTGTTATCGATGCCATCATGATCTGCACAGTCGCTGGTGACACTGTTCCGCCGAACTTATTCCACCTTAAACGCATTTATTGTGCATTTGCCACTTCTTCAACGCATCCTCGAAGTATTCGCTTGACATTTGCCCAATATTTTCCGATCGGTCTGAACTCAGAGCAATTCGGAGGATTAATCTCTTTGGCGACGAAATTATCATTGTTTGAAGCATGCCATCCTAGTACCTCCGTAGAGTTGTGGCAGCTGAATAGATCCGGCCAAAACATAACGTTGAACTTGTGTTGCCGAATGAAGGGTAAAATCCGCTTTTACAGACACTCTTTAACGTTAATTTTCGACGTCATTGTGTGAGATGTGATGAAAACCTTGGGTTTAGGGTCACAACTGCAGATTCCTTGTCAAATCACTAGTTTCCGAGCAAACTATCAGCAAAAACAAATTGATACCTGGGAGGAACATCCCCACGACCACTTGCAGGGTAAAATTTTCGTCCGGGGATTTGTTTATAATCCATTTTGACATTTGTTTTGTCATCCATTAAAATACAGCCATCAAATTTCGTCAAAACTCGTTCGTATAGTAATTGTGCTCGCTTTTTGGCGCCTAAATCTTGTTTCAGCGAGCGATTCGGATGTTTACTGACACAAAAAGACTTATATCCTTCTCTTGAAAGGATGTTGCGCACGGTGGAAATGTTGGAATCGTATTTCTTTGCTAAATCGCGTATGGAGACACCTGGATTGCCTTTCACGTACCTAAACACCTTTCTCTTCAGCTCTTTGTCCCTAACGTCACTGTTATGATAGATGCGCTGTGCTCTATCCACACTCAGAGTATCCTTGTAACGTTTGATTACTTGACTGATTACTTGACTTTGAAAATTTTAACACTTTTGCTATTTTTTAGGCAGACCACGAAGGATTCTCTAGATGTTTGAACACAATTAATTTTCTATTTTCAAGTTCCATGATCCAGAATTTCGAGATGCGTCGATAAATCGAGAAAAAATTTTTCAACAATTTCTTTGTCAATGAAACATCAACAAATGCCTGTCAAACGTTTTTTGTTCCAACCACCAGTAACGCGGTGGTGTATTAAACCGTGCGTCCAGATTTACTTTGAATCGAGCGTTACCGAAAAGTAGTCTTCAGCTAAGTTGAAGCTGTTGTAAACGTTGCCAAATCGCCAAATCAACCGTGTATGATGTGCTCAAACGTGTCAGGGAGCGAAAGAGCGTGGATCGAGTGCCGTTCGAAGAATTCGTTTCCAAGCAGGATATCGCTCTTATCGAGCCAGCAAGCAACCAAACAGAACGTTGAATCAAAGTTTCGTCACAAAAATTCGAGTTCGAAAATCTCACCAGCAGGTTTTGACGAAGTACCAATGATGCTTGCTCACCGACGATGAAACCTACGTCAAAATGGACTTCGGACAGCTCCCTGGCCAAAAATTCTACATGGTGACGGCACGAGGAGATGTTCCTGTGAAGTTTAAGTTTGCTTTTATGGACAAATTTGCCAAAAAACTGATGATTTGGCAAGGGATATGCAGCTGTCGAGCAAAGACCAAAGTGTTTGTGACGAATAAAACGATGGACTCGAAGCTGTACAAGGAAGAATGCCTACCGCGTACTACCTTTCATTAAAGCCCATAAAGGTCCCGTGAAGTTTTGGCCAGGTTTGGCGAGTTGCCACTACAGCTGGGAAGTCATCCAGTGGTACCGCGATAATAACGTAGATTACATCGATACAATCATAGATCCACCCAATTGCCCACAGTTCCAGTCCATCGAGAGATGTTGGGCAATAATATAGCGGAAGCTTAAGAAAAGTGAAAAACCCGCATTAATCCACCGATGGTGAGACTGAACCCTTCTTACACTTCACCAGAATTCAAATGTGGGCAATATTGTACTGGATACATAATTTCATCAGAAATTCCAAGAAGATTCAGAGATATTCAATATGCCATATATTCAGTTTATAAAATGAACTATTTGTCAATCCTGAGCGTATTGTTCAGCGATGTGATTAAAATATTACCATTAATAGTCTTTAATGATTTGTTTATGTTAGTTATATAAAAGGGGAAATTACATAAATATTAGAAATTTCATAAAATCAGTCCATAAAATGATTCAATAAGCTTAATAAGTACATTTTCGTTGAAAATTGGTTATAGTAAATGCAGACTAATTTTCGAATATACTCGTTGCAGTTCAAAACCAGACCAGACCGATGCTGCTCTAATTCTATACAGTCGCATAGTGTGGCTAGTCCGCTGTATGTGCTATACAACGCTCCAGATGCGACACAATAGAATGCAAGCGGCATCGATTGGTGTGATTGGTCTTGTTTGGTTTTGCACTGCAACGAGTATATTGTCATCTCACAATTATGTGCTCTCAGGTATTGTTTTGGTCATATCTCCATGAAGGACTATCCAATCATAATGAAATTTTGACCAGTTATTTGGAGATTTCATAGCTTTGATTTGGCACCAACAAAACTAAAAGCGGTACACAAATAGCTCAGTATGTAATCGGAGACTAAATTGTTTGATTACTATTATAATAGGCCTTCAAGTACTGTTTCGTTCATATCTTCGTAACGAAATGTCCGAATGAAAAAAAAGTCAATAGCGTTCTATGGGAATGTTGTAACTTCCATTTGCCGTCAACAGAACTGAAATCGGTTCACAGATGGCTGAGAAACCGATGTGACATTATTTGTAACACACACACACACACACACACACACACACACACACACACACACACACACACACACACACACACACACACACACACACACACACACACACACACACACACACACACACACACACACACAAACACACACACACACACATACATACACACACACACACATACACACACATACACACACAGACATACACACACACATACACACAGACATGTGCTCAGTTCGTCGAGCTGAGTCGAATGGTATATGACACTCGGCCCTGTGGGCCTCGGATAAAAAGTCGAGTTTTCAAGCGATCTTAATACCCTTCTTTTGATGTAAGAAGGGTAAAAACGGCTCGGGACGTTACCAAGATACAAATGATTTTATTATTCTGGAACTAAATGGACATAGCTTTAGTAAACATTTTTGTATGGTTTTATAACGAAGAGTAAAAAGTTTGATTTTCCCACAGTATTTCCCGAAGAAAGTTCAAAGGGCAAGCGTAGTTTCTGTTCGCAACCAGTTGAGCTCAAATTTTGAGAGAAAAGTCAAGACCTGTTTTGAAATCGATTGAATGTGGTAGAACTTTGATCCACCTTTATACATATGCTCTATTCTTCGAAAAAAAAGGATTCTTTCCGATAATCATATAAAATTATAGCATAAATAGTCTACAGAAAAAGAAGTAAAGCATATAGACTTTTCCTCTTTACCAATAATTCCTACTAAACCGTATCCGCAGGCATCCGATACAACAACAATTGGTATTTCAGGATCATAAAACTCTAGAAAATTTGGTTTAAGCAACACTTTCTTGTCGTCAAATACTTTGTCACAATCATAACTCCAAACTAAATTTTATGTTTTTCCTCAACAAACTGTAAAAATAATTGAGGCGAGAGAGTTAATTAGAAATAAATCTACCATATTTGTTAATCAAACCCAAAAATGCCTTCAATAAAAAAATAGAAAAAAAAAATGAAAATATATAGTAAAAAAGCCTGTACAAATAAAACTGAACTGAAAAAATAAATAAATATAATAATTCTGTGACGTTACTCGAAGCTTTGACTCTCCGAATCGTCTCAACTTTTTCAGAGCATGGTAACAAACCTTGTTCTGTAAACACATGTCCTAAATAAGGCAAACTGGAAATAAAAATATTGCATTTTTTTAAATGAACTTCAATGTTGAACTTGGTTGAACGTTCCAAGACCAAATAAAGTTTCCTCATGCAATTTTTAAAATCCTTTCCAGCTATAAGAACATCATCTAAATAACAAAAAACACAGTCCCAACCTTTCAAAACTTGACCCATAACTTTTTGAAAAAGGGAAGCACTGCTGGATGCTCCTTGTGGTAAACGATTGTACGAATAAACACCTTTAATGGTGTTGATTATCATTAACTTTTTTGATCTTTGGGAGAGACACAACTGGCTATATGCTCCTGCGAGATCAAGTGAACAGAATACTTTCGAATCAGATAACGAAGCAAACAAACTCAACTTTCGTAAATTGATTCCTCTTATCGAGCCGATAGCAGATTTCCTGCTACTAAATTAGTACTAACACACATAGAGTGCTGATACAACAATATCTTTGCACAATAACATTTTAACTGTTTACAAAAAGTTTCATTTCAGTGCTCTTCCTCCTATCACCATCACCATGATGCTACAAACACCAAATTGTTTTCTTCTATGAAATCAATTCACGAAGCCGCCATTTTCACTCTCGAATCGAGAAACTAATTGTTGTTCATATACTCATATTTTTCTTTTTTCCGTTTACAAAACATGCTACAGAAATATCTGGATGCTTTCCGGACAGATGGAAGGTCCAGTAGTTGGTGCTGCTGCGGAAACCGGGAACATCACCAGGATATTCAGCATCGCATAGACCCATATGCCTGCTGGATACCCTCGGTAAGCTTCTGTTAAAGATCATCCTTAACAGGCTGACGAAGAGCACGGCGAGCGACAGCGGTCTATCTAAAAGGCAGTTCGAAATCTCGACGGTGGACGCAATCCGAACAGTCGTTCAGAGCGCAGAAAGGGCAGCCAAACTGAAGAGACGCGGCAATCGGTACTGCGCCGTCGTTGCGATTGACGTGAAAAACGCTTTGAACAGCGCTTGCTGGGAGGCCATCGTCAAAGCGTTCCACAGAATGCGAGTCCCTGACTGTTTGTGCAGGATACTTGGGAGCTATTTCCAGAACAGAATATATGAAACGGAGTTGGGGTGGAAGTTGATCATCGTCACGGCAGGAGTGCCACAAGGTTCCATTCTCGGCCCAACGTTCTGTAACGTGATGTATGGCGGAGTACTAGCGCTGAAGCAGTCCAAAGGTGTTGTGATTGTCAGATTTGCAGATGATTTCATCCTAACGACAACCGGTGAGACGTTGGAAGAGGTAGAGATGCTAACGGATATCATCGAAACAGGGACGACTGGAGCAAAACTGGAGCTGGCCCATCATGAAACAGAGGTTGTTCTGGTCAGCAACCGAAAGGCATTTCAACACGTCCAAATCAGCGTAGGAGGGCATGCAATTTCGTCAAAGCGTGCACTGAAGCATCTAAAAGTACTGGCCGACGACCGTCTTAATTTTAACGCCCATGTAACGCCCAGGCGGTGAGGGTAGCCACCGCGATATCAAGAATCATGCCGAATATCGGTGGACATATGAGCAGCAGGAAGCGTATTCTGGCGAGTGTGGCAAATTCAATATTGAGGTATTGAGTCCCAGCCTGGGCTGCAGCTTTGAAAACGCAGCGGAATAGAAGGAAGCTGAACAGTACGTTCCAGCTCAAGGCCATGCGTGTCATGAGCTCCAACAGAACTATTTTGAAGGTGGCAGTATGCATGATCCTCCCTTAGCTCAATCGGTAAAGGCGCGACTATAGAGCAACACCATGCTTTGTCATCTTACTAATACAAAAATGGTAATTGGCATCGAAGGATCTCACTCAATAACTGTGGAAGTGCATATTGAACACTAAGTTGGGAGCAAACAATTAGTTAATTGCGAAAGCAATAAGCTTGAAACGCTACGAAAGAAGAAGAAGAAGTATGCGTTATCGCCGGGATGACTTCTGAGGAAATTAGAAAGCTATCAGCGGAGAAACGTCGAGGAGGACGGTCAGAGCGGACTCGTTGGCTAAGTGGCAGCAAGTGTCTGGCAACGCGGATAGTAGGAGGTGGACCCATCAGCTCATTCCTCACGTGTCGGTGTGGGTGAACAGGAGGCATGGAGAGGCGGACTTTCACCTCACGCAGTTTCTGTCAGGCCAAGGTTGTTTTCAGAAATTCCTGCATCGGTGTGGTCATGCTACGTCACCCTTCTGCCCGGAGGGCGAGCACGTCAACGAAACACCAGAGCATGAGGTTTTCGAATGCCTTAAATTTGTGGCTGTTCGAAGTGAGATACCGGAAATGAGCGAGGATAACACAGTTAAGAAAATGTGTTAGGATGAATGCATGTGGAACACTGTCGACAGAATAGTCACAAGCATTCTAACCGAGCTGCAGCAAAAGAAGGAGAAGCGATCAGCGAACGAGAGTAGTGTCAGAAGTCATTACTCAACCGGAATCGTCCGGAGGCTATTGCCGAGTCGCTGCACAGATTGAGGGTCCCTGATTTCCTGTGCAGAATTCTGAAGATTTACTTTCAGAACCGGGTGCTGATCTACGAGACCTCCGAAGGGTGGAAATCGGTAAATATTCCGCAAGGATCTACCCTTGGAACAAAACTTTGGAACGGGATGTACAACGGGGAGCTGACGCTAATGGTACCCAAAAGCGTAGTGATCGTTGGCTTTGCGGATGACATCGTATTATCAGTGAAATAATTGAAAACTGAATGCAGTTTTGCAGAATGCAGAAAACAAAATTCAAAGTAGATTATCCCTGTCAGAAGGTGGTGAAGGTCATCAATGCGGTAGCCAGAATTATGCCGAATAGCTCCGAACCTAGCAGTAGCATGCAGCATCTACTGGCACGTGTATCATCATCGATACTGAGATACGGAGGTCCAACCTGGGTCGCAGCGTTGGAAACCAAGCGAAACCGGGCGAAGTTGAACAGTGCGTTCAAGCTCATAGCCATGCGAGTCGTGAGTGCGTACAGAACTATTTCATCGGAGACAGTATCCGTCATTGCCGGAATGATCCCGATTGGCATCACTCTCGTGTAGGACAGTGAATGTTATCAGCGGAAAAATATCATAGGAGTTCAAAAGCTGTTGAGAGCGGAGTAAATGGCAAAAAGTTTGGAACACGGGGGAGAACTGTCGATGGACGCACCTGCTCATTCCGGATTTTTCGGTTTGGATGAAGAGAAAGCACGGAGAGGTAAACTTCTACCTTACGCAGTTTCTTGATTGCTTCAGGCAATACTTGAATCAATTCGGGCACGCAGCGTCGCCCCTCCGTCTGGAGTGCGCAGACGTTCAAGAGACACCGGAGCACGTGGTTTTTGACTGCCCACGATTCGGACCAATGCGAAGCGAAATGCTTGCCATCACCGGGGCAGATAGCAGCCCAGTCAACGTCGTCAATAGAATGTGTAGTGACGAAAGTGCTTGGAAGGCGATCATGTCGGCTCTACAGCGAAAATGGCGGGAGAATTAAGAAGCGAGTGGTTGAGTGGAGTAGCGGGTTGTAGTTCTCCGGTGATGTTCCAACGTTGGGGATCTCTTCGTCATATCCAATATATCCGGTATTATCCGCAGTCGGGGAGAACTCTAGTCGATTGGGTCAGTATGTGTGAGCCAAATAGCTCACCGTCGTTCGCTTCCGGGATCCAAACGCGGGTAATGTTCCTTTGGAGTAGGGAAGATCTGCCGTAAGGGACTACTCATCTCGATAACGTGGAGGATGGGAGCTTCCTTAAGAGTTTTTTAGTCCTGTTTTGGGGTCACCACTTGGTAAATTTGGTACAATATAATAACATCATACATCCAATGTTTTTGATGGGATATCATCAAAGTAAAACAACTTGGATGAAAACAATGAAGACAAACTTAGCTGGAAAAATTAAAAATGCCATACCTTAATGCACCCTCCATACAAAGCGGGTGGTCTTGGAAAATCTTTATTTATAGTGTTTGTTAATCCAATTATTTCCCTTGGTGTTATTTCTCACAGTTTGATAATCGATAGTTGTTGTGATAGATTTAAAATGACTAGTTATGAACATATATGATTTGAGTGTAGTTATATTTTGCTAATTAAGACACGCTGTTTTGGTTCTACGATGTTTCAAACGACCTAACAAAAACTTGTTTTATAAGCTCAGTTTTTGCACTTTTTTGGTACTAGAAAATTACTGAAAGAATTATTGGTTACTAAATCTAATTACTGAATGTCGTATTACAGGTGTTATTTCATCTGTTTTAATACAAGATCTGCTGCTTGGGTCAAGAATAAAAGTTTGATAATCCCATTCTAACTCCCACATAAACTTAAAATTGCTAGGGTCCTCGTTGGAACAGATAGAAAACTTGTTTGTGTGTCATTATGCTGCAGAGCTAGGAAGATGAGAACGAGATGTTTAGTTTTTTTAATAGTAATTTCCGTAAAAACTTTAGAGGGTCAGTCCAGTGCGAATTTGGAATCCTTTGAGCTGGGTACAGTTTCGAT
>JASCZW010014220.1:0-23463 GCA_034211315.2 Aedes japonicus
GCTTAACTTCACCTATCATCGGGGGTGGCACATCTCCGTCACTTACTGCATCGACTACGTCTCTTTCATCGCTATCTTGGTCCTCTTCCTGTATTCTATTCAGATGTTCATCGAAGTGCTGCTTCCACCTTTCGGTCACCTCACGATCGTCCGTCAGGATTCTCCCATCCTTATCCCGACACATTTCGGCTCGCGGCACGAAGCCTCTGCGGGATGCGTTGAGTTTCTGGTAGAACTTTCGTGTTTCATGTGAGCGGTGCAGTTGTTCTAGCTCCTCACACTCCTCCTCTTCTGACGGTGCTTTTTCTCCCGCAAGAGTTGGGTATGCTGTCGCCGCTTCTGTCTGTAACTTTTCACACTCTGACGGGTAGCTTAAAAAACAGCATAAGTGCCTCGCGCTGCGTTCTTCTCTTTCAACACCTGCTGACATTTCTCGTCGAACCACTCGTTCTGTCGGCTTCGTTCCACATAACCTGAGACGTTCTCCACTACGCTGCTGATAGCTGTTTTCACGGTGTTCCAACAGTCCTCGAGAGGGGTTTCGTCGAGCTGGCCCTCTTCCGGCAGCGCAGTTTCGAGCGATTTCGTGTAGCTTGCGGAGACGTCAGGTTGCTTCAGTCACGCGAGATTGTACTGTGGCAGGCTCCGGTACCGAAAGTGGTTCACTACGGAGAGTTTTAGGCGTATCTTAACCAGCACTAGGTAGTGGTCCGAGTCGATGTTAGCGCCTCGGTAGGTTCTGACGTCGGTGATGTCTGAGAAGTGCCGGCCATCTATCAAAACTTGGTTGATTTGTGCTTCCGTTTGATCCGGTGACCTCCATGTATCCGATAAATTAATCATGAATTTCATGAAAATTTATAGAATTCAGATTATTCAGATTATCTATAAGAATGCCGAAATTGATCTTTCACCTACAGTTCATTTGCATTACATTTAATATTTTGTGTATTGATTTTTTCACGTTTCAATGATTTCTTATGTTTTAATATGGCAATTGAAAGGTAATCACAGTTTTTTCAAAAAGCCAATTTATCTTCGCAATGGGTACTATAAAACTATTTGGTCATTTGGTGACATCCCTTAATGCCAATATGCCAGGCAAAATGGTTTTAAAATGCTTCTTTAACTAACCATAATAAGATGATTTGAATGAGTCCTAAACCGGCATTTTAAAACAGCATTCCACGAGTTCATAAAGTCAAAATAATACCTTTGACAGGAATGAAAAGAATTTAAAAAGATAACGTTTTAAGATCGTTTTTAAAGAAGCTGTGTAGGTTCTCAAAAACTAACTAAAATATATAACCTGTTACCACCTCTTGGTACCATAATAAAACTTTAATAAAACTAAACAAAACTGGATGGTTTTGGCAATGTTACTGTTACTGGTTAGTGGCTGAGCGAATGAAGCATTTTGCGAGAGTGTTCCCATTATATATCTTTTACTGCTGCATACGAGACCTCCTTAACTTATAAGCCCGAAAAAGTAGCGTAAATTACTGTTCAAAGTCATGCACACAAATGAAGCGTCACAAAACTTAAAAATTAACATTATAAATTGTAAACTTCTGGGACATTTCTCAAATTGCCGATTTTGTTGTATACAAAAGCTCATTTTTAATTTAACTATTTCATGCAAGTTGCTGCTTCGTGTGGAAGTAAATGCTATTTTCATGCTCTAATATTTACATCACAATCAAAATTCAGATATCCTTACTGTGTACATTTGAAATTTGTGATAGGAAAATACTGTCTATTTAGTAATTAATTTGCAAAACGCAATTATACGACATCAACTTATATTCGAATTATTTTCAATAGTTCAATGTTACAAATCAATAGCTTCATATGTTGGAATCGAAGCGTAGCAAATGTCCCGATCGATTGGTGCAACCATTTTGGAAATCAATCGTGAAATGACTTAGTTATTGGCAGCCCTAAAAATGCATCATAAGATTGGATAAATTTTCAATAATAAATTGAAAAACGTTCCCTAAAATTAAATGTATTGCTCGTTAAATTCAACAAAATATAAACATAAAATATATCAAATGTTCCCTAGACATGTGACAACAGCTCCATAGAATAATGAAAATTGAGCATTGAAAACCCGGATATGTTCATTAATGCTAGATACAATGTTAAATACACTCAGTAGCAAAAAAAAAAGCCGAGCAAAATTTTGCTTCCAAAATACGCGTTGTTCAACCTTCTGTAACTTTGTCAATTATCAATACATTTGGCTGAAATTTTGACATCACTATACACATTATGTGACCAAAATTTTATGTTGATGATGTTTATAAATTTGAAGTTATCATAACATATGTGAAAAATTCATCTTATTAATTCGGCCCAAACCTGTATGATGACAACTCCTCGGCTTTGGTTTTGCACCGATAGTTCAGCATGGTAAATATCGGGTGAAAGCGAGAAATACTCATGTTGGAGCGTCAACTTTGACGCCAGCTGTAGTCCAAACCACTTGATGGAAACAGTTCAAACTTTGTCCACATTAATTCCTGTATTGTTTCAAGCTATGGAGAAATTTTAAATATCCTACCTAAATTATTCACAGAAATACGGATTTTTAAAATTGGTATGTCAAAAATGACTTTTTACACATATGTTATGATGACTTCAAATTTATAAACTTCATCAACATAAAATTTTGGTCACATAATGTGTATACATTAGTTATAGTGTTGTCAAAATTTCAGCAAAATGTATTGATAAATGACAAAGTTACCCAAGATTGAACAACGCGTATTTTGGAAGCAAAATTTTGCTCGGCTTTTTTTTTGCTATTGAGTGTATATTATGAACAATCTGACAGTGATCCAGTTGAAAAGCCTTAAGCTTCAATTAATGTACCATACAAGTTCAAGGTACTTTTTCATCATCCGTATGGTACACTAATTGATGCTTAAGGTTACTTTTAAAGTAAACCATTTTCAGATTATACATGATTTATTTAGCATTGCATCTATCATTAATTAACATATCCGGATTTTCAATGCTCAATTTTCATTACTCTATGGAGTTTCACATGTCTATGGAACATTTCATATACTTTATGGTTATATTTTGTTGAATTTAACGAGCAATTTTAGGGAGCATTTTTCAATTTGTTAATGAAAATTTGTCCAATCTTATGATGCATACACCCTTTTGCCCTTAGTTATTCACTATTCACTTTTCGTGACGCTCCAACGCAATTCGCACGTGTTTCCCCAGTATTGAAAACGCAGACATAGATCTACACAGATAAAAAGAAACATTGACGTTATCTAATGCACATAAAGGAAATGCTAGATTTGGCAGAAAATAATGGGATATTTCATGTAAATTTAAGCCAAATAACTCCTGAACCAAGCCTGTTGTATGAAAGATTGCAAATATTGTTGTATGGCGCATCAAAGACTACAACCAATTGCGTCGTCTACGCCACCTTTGGCTTGGAATTAAACGAGGGGAAATTTTAAGCGCTTGTTAAAATCAATTATTTTTTTCTGTATACGTCAAATAATAAGCTTCTAATGAGCTATGAAAATAAATCATATTATATGGATGGACAACATGTTGTCCATCGCGTAAAGTGTGTTATAACATACCTTCTAGGTTAATTAAAGTTGTCCGGCTGATAAAGTTCTGCAAAGAGAAAAAAGAAGAGTCAGTTATAAACTTGCATACATTTAATTTACACACAGATTAAAATAAACATTGCGTTTTCTGCGTTATCTAATGCACATAAAGGTAATGCTAGATTTGGCAGACAATAATGGGATATTTTATGTACATTTAAGCCAGATAATCTAGCTAGATAATTTAAGCCAGATAATCGCCTTAATCTAGCCTCTAATATGAAAAAGTTCAAACATTGTTGTATGGCGCACGAAAAATTGCAAACAATTTCGTTGTTTACGCCTTATTTGGGTTGGAACTAAACGAAGGGAAATTTTACACATGCGTTAAAATTAGTTATTTTTTTCTGTGCACTTACAATTTTAAGTAAAACGTTTTGCGCAGGATTGAATGACTGATTTCTTTTGCTCCGTCGAATTTTTATTCTAACGTAATTTTTGTTTATGGACTGTTCCCAGCGTGTTTTTTTTTCCATTAGTGTACCTAGAATGACGCATCCCAAAATGGGTGAAAGTAGTGAAAATTTAAAAAAAAACTTCTTCTAACAAAAAACTCTTTCGTTGATACCTATACTTTACTATGAAGTTATTGTAGTGAGCCAAATAGTTCCTTCTGTAATAACTTTGTTACCGTTTTGAAACATCATACTGCGAAGAATGTACAAGATAGCAGAATCCTTAACATTTGCATAAATGCTCCCAACCACCATTTTTAAATATATCTAAGATTTTTTTTTCACTATAGGACGAATCTGAAATTGAGAGACTCTCTTTGATTACTTTCTCTTTCATTCATATTCCATTCAGTTTTACGTTTTCCATTCTACTATTTATAGAGTATGCTAGCCAGCACTGTTGTGTTTCTATCTGTACTATTGTCTCATTGTTAGATTCGCCCTATTGAAATAAAAATCTTAGATATATTTATCCTGTAGGCATAGTGTTTAACTATTCTCTCCGAGTATTCATTTTCCATTTCCTTTTGTATCTTCGGAAGGCTACGTGGGTTCTCCGTGTCTTCATCAAATTATTCATCATCGCAGCTCCATCCACGGCGAGGCGTGCAAAAGTCAATGCTAATGATAATGCTAACATTTTGCACACAGTTGAGTAACATATCTCAAAAAACATTAGCAACGCAAGAACTGCCTAGAATCAGTTAAACAAAATTTTTATAGAATCCTCAAATTTCAAGAGTACACTTGAGTGGAGGTAGGAGTTTTCTACAAACATTTTTTTTATAGAAATATTCTGAATATTTTTGACGTAGGCAAGGACAGCCTTGGAGCTGTTCAGAGCGGCAATGCACCAGTATTTAATTGCCAGATGGCGGTGACAAGTACCGTTGAGGGTGCTGTGGCGACCAACCTTTGTCCATGTAGCATGATCAGTTACTAGGAATTGGCAGATAATTGATTTCAATTGTCTGTAACAACTGTTGCTAAAATGACGCTAGTATTGCTGGCTAACGAATTATCGTACAATATTAGTAAAGATAGGAATGGGCCTTACGACAGGTCCAAAGAAGATCGATCAAACATGGACCATTTAAAATCCGTTCTACCAATTTGATTTTCCCAGCTGCTGAGTTTGATTAGACTAGAATATCAGACTGTTAAAATTTCTTGTCAATTGGAAGTCAGCGGTGGCTCAAAAGGTTTCAGCTGTCTCTTTACTGCATACGTTTAATGTTTCGTACAATTCATACAAGTCTCTGAAATTTAAAAGGTCTTTATATTATTCTGAAACGCTAATACAGACTATGTCCATTTAGAATCCGGAATAATAAAATAATCTGTATGTCGGTAACGGATTGACGTGCAAATAAGTTTAACACATCAAAACAAAAGTAATTCACTGTTCTTCAAGGAAAAAATATCAATACAAATCATTTCTCTTCGTTTGTAGTGAAACTTTCTTCTCTATTCCTCCCATCAAATGAGGTGTGCAGCTCCGGAGTCAACTTCCTTGGCATATTTGTTCTACATTTTGGTCATCTGAGTCGCGCCCCGAGCCGTTTTTCCACTTTTCTTGAGCTTCCGCTTCATTATTGCCCAAAATCTCTCGATGGGCCGGAACTGCGGGCTGTTGGGTGGATATATGTTTTTATCGATGAAATCTACGTTATTATCGCGGTACCACTGGATGACTTCCCGGCTGTAGTGGCAACTCACCAAATCTGGCCAAAACATCACGGGACCTTTATGGGCTTTATGGGCTTTTTGAGGCATTCTTCCTTGTACAGCTTCGAGTCCATAGTCTTATTCGTCACGAACACTTTGGTCTTTGCTCCGCAGCTGCATATCCCTTGCCAAATCATCAGTGTTTTGGCAAATTTGTCCGTTAAAGCAAACTTAAACTTCACAGGAACATCTCCTCGTGCCGTCGTTATGTAGAATTTCTGGCCAGGAAGCTGTCCGAAATCCATTTTGACATAGGTTTAATCGTCGATGAGCCGGCATCCTTGGTACTTCGTCATAACGTGCTAGTACAATTTCCGAGCTCGAGTTTTGGTGACGAAACTTTGCATCAGCGTTCTGTTTGGTTGCTTGCTGGCTCAATAAGAACGATATCGTGCTGGCAAACGAATTTTTCGAACGGTCTGCGAGCAGCATCGTATTTTTGTGCGATTTCATTATCTGATAGTCCAGGGTTTGCTCTGACGGTTCTCAACACCTTCTGATTCAGCTTGCGGTCATATGTTCCACTACGACGCTTACCCTGAGGCAATCGATCCACGCTCTTTCGCTCCCTGAAACGTTTGAGCACATCATACACTCGGCTTCCATCTGGAATAGCTTTTGACTCACTGCACGAAACACCTTGAAACTTATACCACAGAAAGTGGGCGCATAGATAAACAAGCCGCTGTCACTTTCCGTGCCGCTGCAACACAATAAGTGATTCCGGATTCTAACTGTACAGAACTTTTAAGCAAGTTTACACCAAAAGCAGCGTGCTTAGTAAAAAATTTCCAAATGGCGACCGTCAAGGAAGATTGAAACAAATGATTATAACATTCTTTACACATTGCCACGTAGTTCTACGTCACCTTTGCTTACAACCTCATTGCCCGAGCAAATGATTATACCAAATTGATAACAAGTTTTAATACCAGGTTATAACTTTTTGATCACTGAATATGTTATCATTGAGGCTGAATAAACAGCCAAAATAACAGAATGAATAACAAAAAAAAATACTCTTTGAACATTATAATAATAACTTATTCTGTTGTCACTGCGAACAACTTGATAACAAATCCTGTATTGTAAGCAAATTTATTGAAATAGTTTCAAATTATGTTATCAATCTGAAATGAAATTCTCATGCTAATAACTGAAAAAAATATTTTGATTAAAATCAAAATTTCTTATTCAAATATGTTGGAAATATTTATAATTTTTCAATCCATCTTATATTCATAAAAAATAGTGTGTTTAAAATGATAAAATATGATAACAAAATTTACCAATGGCGATAACTAAGTTTGTTATGCGATAACAGCAGAAATCAAAACGATAACTGGGATAACAGAATTTGTTACTTATATGATATCTTGTTATTTTTCTTTGCTAGGGTGGGCTGTCCCTTGTAGTTTTTCGTTTGTGGGAGAGGGACGAAACAAAAATACGCGGTTTCGATTTCACCGTTTATGATGGCATTCTAACGCGTTGGTAGTCGAGTTATCGTTGAATTGGATTTGCTCTTATACCGACGTTCCCACATGTATACTTCACATACAAACAGTCGAACTGATACCGGAAATCATGCTCTTATTTATTCTCATACAAATTAATTACTTAAACACAGTGCTGCCAGTTTTGAAGTTGTGAAGACTAATTTGGAAGTTGTGAACATGGATACACATAAATCAAAATACACAAAATACTACACGTTTAACATCTATTCAGCCAGTTTTGATTTGAAATAGTGTATGACTCCTTTGTCAGTACCTTTGCTTACTTTAGTGAATTTTGCAATAGACTCTTTGAAACGAATTTTGAGAGTACGTTAGGTTTGTCCTATGTAAATTTTGTAATCCCCGGATTTCGAAGACTGTCAATAGAGTCAATGGCAGATCCTAAGAGAGTTTGAAATCGAGCACTCGACACTGAAAAAGTCTGTTATTCGCAAAGGAAATATGCCTATCATTCAGAGATCAAAATTCTCACTCAGCTGGGTGAAAACTATGCTCTCTCTCAAGCAGATTGTCGATGAGTAGCGAACCGTTCACATTTTCATCTCTCCTTTTTCGCCGATAATTCATTATCCTCTCGCTTGCATATGCGGAAATCTCTCTCCACAATTCGACGAACATATTTTCTCATGTCACATTTTTCACTGAAAACATGCTTAGATCGAATACGAGGAGCATAAACTGAAAATAAGGCCAAGTCGGTGCACACTGGTGCCGCCATGGACCATCATTATAGTATTATAATGTCAGAATAAAACAAGCATGAAGACGGGTGCATTTTCAGGTGTCAAAAATAAAGTGAAAAATAATTATCGGCATCTAGGATTCACTGAAAAAGAAACAATTCATCAGCTACTCATGCTCTCCGAAAATTATAAATCACCGTTGCTTTTCTCGCGAAAACTGCTGTGATCGTATAATAGTCTCTTGCTTCTCACATTCTCATCTGTTTCTCCAAGCGGGTGAAAAATGACGTTTCTCTTCTCAAGTAGACTGATTCCACGCCAAATCGGTCGGTCACCAAACTCAACTATCTTCGATTTTGATGAAACTTGGTACACGTCTTCGGTATGTTGAAAAAAAAATCCACTGGTGTTAAGATTATTTGGATTCAAGAGTAACTTTTGAGATGGGTGTATGTTTTTTTTCCAACATTTTACTTGAAAAATCGTAGTTCAAAAACCATTACATTTAGAGAAAAACTTTATATGGGGGAGTTGTAGAGAACTAAAAAGGCTTTATAAAAAAAATGTACACTGAAAAAAAAAATTTTTTTTCATAAAGAAAAATCGAAAATAAATACTAAAAATCAAATATAAAAAAAAACGTATTTTTAATATTTTTCAAATTTGTTTTGTGGAAATTTGAGAAAAAAAGACACGTTTTGAAAAAAATTCTAGGATGGACGCTCTTATAATAAAAAAGTTTTCCGAAGAGCGAACTTTGGTGCATATTTCAAATTTTGGTTATTCATTATTATAAATGAAAATTAATTATACAATATGATTTTGGAGATCATTAAAAACAATAATGATCATAATGATAAATCACCTGAACGCAACCGTTTTCGAGATTTTTCGGATTTTATTTCAATAGAATGAAAAAACATCAGAAAATTCGCTCTTTTCTTAAGTTAATCGAGATTTCCACCAGAAATGATAAATTTTCCAAGATCTTCATATTATAACGTTCACATTACTCTAATGTCCTCTTTTCTTTTGATATCAGGATGATAAGAAGACTCATTTGAAAAGAACAAGATAAATAGCACTATTGTTTTAATATTGCAATCAATATATTTATAATTGTTTTATGGCTGTATCGGTCGGGCCGCTCAGAGAATGAAGGAGCGAATTTGCTAAAGCGATGAAAGTAACAGCGAGATAGATGTCGCAGGGGCGACAAGTGTGAAATGGACAGATGATGAAATTATGCGGAGGGTCATATAGAAGAAGCATATTAATCGAACTGCTGACTATTTTGCCAAGCTCCAACGATGTTAGAGCTCGGGTGTAGTGTGTGAAAACTACACTCCGAACAGTTCGGTGATGTAGCGATGAAAGTAACACATATTGTTTAAGGTAGGTAGACAAATAGCAGCTATAACGTATGTCAGGTATATCTTCTCATAAAAAAAACAGCTAATGTACGCTGCCTGTAAACTACCAGAGATGTTTTATACCTGCATTTCCAAAGGTACCACAGCCAATATATATGCTCATACATAGTCGCATTCATCAGTAAAATCTATCTGAGTGAACTGAAAATGGAGTTTAACATGAAGAAGTGTTGTATGCCGTTTCCCACTAAACGGTGCTCAAAAAACCTTCGTAAATTAACCGAACAAAATGTCAAAAAACTCAAGTTTATGGGCAAAACACATTTGGACACTTCTTTGATGATTTGTGATAATTGTCGTTTGCATTTAAATAGAACGGAACAATCCCATGCTGCAATTTCGGAGCCTAGTGAGAAACCATCAATTACTAACATTATGGATCCACAACCATCTACATCACGGCAAGTAGACTTGTATGGTCTCGAGGAAACGCCATCGGCAATATCATTAATGTCAGTGCCATCTGATAGCAGTGTGCAAGATTATTCAAGGCGCCATAATATTGAGCTATTTAACAAGGGCGTAGCTGGAATCAACGTTTCGCCAATATCGGCTAAAAAGTTCCTGAACGTAAATTATGCCCGCAACAAGTTCAAAGATGTTTCAAACGGCATTCGGACACACATATTTGGGGATCAAGCGGAGGAGGATGACCTGGAACAATTGAAAGTGAAAGCAGCCGAATATGACGAAATAATCGCGCAGCTAAAGGACCGGTATGCTGATCCAGAAACTTCGAGGGACGATCAAGTAAGGATACTTTCGGTTTTACCACAATCTTGGACAAATCAAAGAGTAATGGCAGAATTTGGAATAACAAACAAGTACATCGTATCACAAGCTAAATTCCTTGCAAAGCACGAAGGTGTTTTAGCTGCCCCTAACGAAAAGCTGGGACACGGTCTGAACCCGGAAATAAAAAACCAAATTTTGAATTTTACGACAGTGATGAGATTACACGAGCAACCCTGGTATGAACGACTACGTTTCAGTGAGGAGTGAAGGTAAGAGGGTTCATATTCAAAAGCGCCTTTTAGTTTGTTCATTAAGAGAAGCTTTCATTAAATTTCAAGAGATGCATCAAAATGCTGTTGGGTTTAGCTCTTTTGCAGCACTAAGACCAAAGCATTGCAAATTACTTAGCAGCACAGGTTCTCATAACATTTGTGTTTGCACCATTCATGAGAACATTAACTTGATGCTTCATGGTCTTAGAAAATATTCATTCGAGAATGATTATAAATTGTGTTTTGAAGAAATATTATGTAGCTCATCAACTAGAACTAAAAAATGTTACCTCCGTGAATGCGAACGATGTCCAGACTTTTCAGATTTTGAGAGTAGTTTAACAGACAAATTAGAAAAACGTGGTTTAGTTGAAATATCTTTTGAGCAATGGATTTCAACTGATAGATGTAGTTTAGAGACACTTGTTAAACCAATTGATGAATTTATTGCTTATTTTTGTGAAAAGTTGGAACAATTAGTATCCCACGATTTTGTCAAATCTCAGCAGTCTAGTTTCTTGAGAGATTATAAAAGTTGTCTTAAAGACGGCGAAGTAATAATAATTTGTGATTTTTCTGAAAATTATTCATTTGTTTTTCAAGATGCTGTTCAAAGTAGTTATTGGAGTAATGAGCAAGCCACTATTCACCCTTTTTGTCATTTATTACACAGAATCTGGAATACTTAAAAATATCAGTTTCATTGTTATCTCAGAAGTGTTGAAACATGATACGATTGCGGTGCAGGTGTTTATTTCAAAACTAATAAGCTTTTGCAAACAAAAATTAAAGTAAAGAAAGCTACGTTTATGTCTGACGGGGCAGCATCCCAATATAAAAATAGGAAGAACTTTGCAAGCCTTTGTAAGTTTAAAAGAAATACAATATTGATGCTGAATGGCATTTTTTCGCAACATCCCACGGTAAGGGACCTTGCGATGCAATTGGTGGTACATTAAAACGAATGGCAAGATATGCAAGCCTTGCTGTACAACATGAACACCCTATAAAAAGTGCATTAGAGTTATTCGAATGGGCGAACCAAAAAAGTGATGATTGTTTAACAAAAATGTCGTTTTGTTATGTATCACATGAAGAGTATGAACAGGGGGTAGCAGAATGGAATGAAATTTACCGACAGACTAAATCGATTGCAGGTAGACAAAAAGTACCACTCATTCGTTCCAATTTCAGAAAACGAAGTTTTTGTAAAACTGTTTTCGAATGACGAAGAAGGCAGGATTCATAATATATATAAAAGCAATCAATAGTTTATATAATGTTTATGTAATATTATCAATGACCGAGACTAATAAATGGTATATATAAATATAAATCCGACCATAATTCATTATTTTTGTCTTATAACTTTAAGTGAAGCTTTTTCAATCGACGAGCTGTTAAGAGTAAGTAAGAGGCACATACATGTGTTTTAAAAAGGCTAAAACACAAGAGAAACAATCGTTAGCTATTGTTGTTTTAATATCACGAGTAATTTATGAAAAAGGGCGTATTTTTTGAGGTTTTGAAATTTTATTGAAAGAAAATCAGAAATATCTTGAAAACGGTTGCGTTTACGTGGTTTATCATTACAATCATTATGGTTTGTAATGATCTTCAAAACTATATTATAACATCAAAATTTATTTATAAGAATGAATAACCAAAATTTGAAATATACACCAAAGTTGGCTATTTGAAAAACTTTTTAATTATAAGAGCGTCCATCCTAGAGTTTTTTTAAAACGTGTCTTTTTCCTCAAATTTTCATACAACAAATTAAAAAATATTTAAAATATGTTTTTTAGATATTTTATTTTTAGTAATTATTTTTGATTTTTCTTGATGAAAAAAAATTTTTTTCTGTGTATATTTTTTTAAGAAAGGCTTTTTAGTTCTCTACAATTCCCTTATATAAAGTTTTTCTCTAAATGTAATGGTTTTTGAACTACGATTTTTCAAGTAAAATGTTGGAAAAAACACATACGCCCATCTCAAAAGTTACTCTTGAACCCAAATTATCTTAACACCAGTGGAATTTTTTTTTTCCAACGTACCGAACTCATGTGCCAAGTTTCATCCAAATCAATGATGATCGGGTATGATTTTTGGGATTTCCGGCACATTCTGGATGGAATCCCTCAGTAGGCAAAAATTTCGGTCTCTGCTATCATTTAAAGATGCAGTTTTTTTCTAGTGAAACTTAAAGGAATTTGCTCGCGTTTGCGTTCAAAAAAGTGTTATTTTTTATTTGTTTTAAGGTAATCAATCTAAGTTCGTATTTTTTAAAATAAATAAAAATATATTGATTGAATATGAATGAAGTTTGAGGAGGCCCTTAATTAATGAAGTTCAGAGAGAGAGAGAGAGAGAGAGAGAGAGAGAGAGAGAGAGAGAGAGAGAGAGAGAAAGAGAGAAATGTTATGCTTCAGAAATGTTATTCCTGAAGGATTTCCAACAAACAATTTGATATGATAAAAAGTCCCTTTTTAGCAAATCAGGATTTATTTAGGCGCTGCTAAAATCGTCTATTAATAATAAGTAGACAATGGCGTTCTCTTTCATCGCATGTAAAGCTCATAAAACTCTGGCCGATTTAATCCTTTCGAATATTCAACCATTGCACACATGGTAATTGAATAAAATGATATCAAGAAGATACGAATTATTTCCATTGGGTACAAACAAAAAATATGCTCAGTAATGCACAGCCAACATTTTCTTTGAAATCCCAAGCGCAATATATATTGAAATTCGAATGAAATAAATATATAACCGGAAATCATGCAATCCGGATAGGTGATATCACATGAATGCACCTTTTTCCGTCTATTTTGCGTACATTTGCTTTTCGAGGAACATGGCAAATTACACCGTATTTTCGACATGGATGAATCGCCTGTGCGCAATTTTTTTTTAATGGCGGATAATATTTTAACATAGCTACACAGTGGCTGCACTGATTACAACGAAATATCTGCTACGGTTTTAAACATCAATAATTGCAATAACCTCAAGGCATTGATTTAGAAGAATTCTTTTTTCTTTTAATTTCAATCAATGTATGATCAACAATTATCAGGTGTCAGTAGACTACTACATTATTGCAGTGTTATGGTTTGCACCAGCATGAAACATATTTTAAGAAGTTTCAAGGGTAAAATAAGGAAACAGCCATTTATTCATCACGTTTTATTTCCTCACAAATAGGTTGATAAATAAAAATACTCAAAAAAAAACATCATGCCGAACACCCTCCCATTCCCTTTCCGTTATAAAAATCAGTGTCGATGCTTAAAACCTCCGAAAACGGCATGTTAGATTCCTCCCAAGTGCTCCTCTATCGACTCACTTAATCTTTGCGTTGGTGAGCATATGTAATCTACCAGACCCATATCTTCAAACATGTTTGTCGGTTAATCCAGCTGCGGGGCACGACATAAAAGCAAATTTTAATGCGTCTGCCTATTTACTAACTCTGCCGCTACTGCCATCCAAAAAGGAAAGGATGTTGATATATCAACCGAGGTGCATGATTTATGGAAATTTTCCTTCCCCTTCATTTTCAGCTCGTTTGCACGCGGCTCTATAGGTGGTGGCAAAAAAATTCTCCAAGCGATACACCGAAGAGTAATGTGTATATTATGATCGCTTCCCCTGCCATACACGGTCACACATACCCACCCCCACGAACCCAATCGCGGATATTTCGAAACAGCAAAAGAAAAAGGAAACCGGGGGGAAGTGAGCCGTTTTTCAAATCGGCTTGCTTTTCGAAACTGTTATTTCTGTCAATGCTAATCGGTGAAGTTTCGCATCAAGCGGAGGCAAGCCGGGAGCGGCTAGAGTGGCAAGAACGCAGATCTGATGGAAGCAATTGGAAAAATGTGCTGCTCGGAATGCTTTCTCTAGAATGCCATTCCGCCTGAAAAGAAAATTTTATTGCCTCATAGTCCTATTTACGACCGCACCCGGCTTGCAATAATTGCCAAAACAGAGGCAAAAACCTTTGATTTCGGTTAGCAACGACAGATATTTCATTGGGAAATGTGCAGTTTTCATCTTTTTGAATTTAAATTAGGTTTGCAACGATCAACCACATGCCGAATCATGGCCGGCAGGTGTTTTGGATAAGTTGGCAGTGGATTTTCCAACTTTAGTTATTTCATTTAGCAAAGCAATGCGGATGTTTGTGGATTTGTGTTTCTGCTAAATTTTTCTTTGTTTTAATTGCTATCGAAATACATCGCGAACGATGATTGACGAGAATCAATCATTTTTGTTCAGATTTATTCAGAAGCGTTGTTACACATTATCCCTTGTTTGTCAGTATAAAAGATTTCATTAGTTACACACATTATTGTTGCAAAAGTATTTTGTTTATTTGTTTGTGAAGTTTTTATTGAAAGAAGAAGTATAGATAAAATAATAAATAGTAGTCTAGCTAGAGTTTAAAATATATGCATGCACACTTATCAGAATTATTCAAATTTTAAAACTAAGAACCAAGTTTGTTAATTTATACAAATTTGTCTGTGTCGAAGGAGTCATTTTCAACTAAATGGGCGATTTGTCAGAGGATGACTTATCACTTAATGGTGGAGTGCGGGATTAGAACCTCATATTGCGAGCCTATCGACCTGAAGCAGCCAGTCGATAGGTTCTTAATTTTCAGCTCAAGATGAAACCTTTAAACGATTATCAGATAACAGATGCTCTGACGAATTGATTCTCGGCTCTGATAGCATTTATTGGTGAGACCCAATATATCGAACCTTAAACAAGCTAACGAGATTGCATTTTCTTAGTTCTTTGCACTCTAGTATAGCCTAGTATACCCCCAGCTCGGGGTATTAAAATTGAAGGTGTGGTCACTGGAACAAGTTTCAACAAGATCCTGCTGAAACAGTCAGTGGGTCGTTATATAACCGTCTGCTTTCTCCCGTGAAGATACTGGATGTACAAAAATTAGGTACACTATAGATAACGAAGAATGAAGAGAAGTTTACCCCTTCGTTTCACGTGGCCTTTTCTGGTTCAGCCCTCCCTCAATACTGCAAGTTGGAACAACTTCAACTTCCTGCGCGGTTGTTCGTACCTCGGGTCATGATCTGCAAGAAATGCAAACAGATGGAACATACGACCTCCCATTGCTAAAAATTCCGCCCACGGAAATTTGCCGAACAGGAGCCCCCTCCCCCTCAAATTAGCCAATGGAGGACTGAAGGAAAATCCAATTCCTTCTGGTTTTCATAGTACTAACTGCACCGTGCTTTTTGCTCCACAGTGGATCATGTCAGATTTAAACTATCACGGTTTAGGCTTGGGAGAACTGTACGATGACAACCGGTCTTCCTCTGTGACAATTTCAATTTGACAGTTCTCAATAATGGAGAAGTTACACGTTTAGCTGATCCATCCTTAGTTGGCAGTAGATTAGATCTCATACTTTGTTCGAATTCATTATCGTTGGATTGCGCAAGGTAGTGATCACTTGCCCATACAAATTTCGATTGCCAACGGGTTTGATACGTCGGAATCCATCAACGATGCGGACGATCTAATCCGTAATATCGATTGGACAAAGTTTAGGGTAATAGATAAAGCCGAAACGACGGTAGAAAAGTTTCCATCGCTGGAGGAATATAATTTTTTCCGACCTAGTCTTGGATAGCGTTGAAGCGCTCAAGCTCGACCAGTTCCAAAAACTTCATTTCGCATGGAGGGATGCAATGCAAATGACAATGACAAATTGACCGACACGTTTAAAGTTTTTTTTATCTACCCGACACATGGTACACGAAAGCAAACTTTAGAGCCCCATCAAGACCAAAAAACTATCACACAAAACGTTGATGAACACTCTTTGGAATTCGGTGGAAGACCACTGGACTGAACAACGAACAACCAGAGCGAGGAGTACTCAGACCAATGAATCCTCAAGTTCGTGCGAAAAATGTCTCCAGATTCTGTGCCGGCACGGATCATTCCTCACGAAACCGAGAATTCGATAAATGACATCAACCTTATTCAATGGTAGAAACCTCTCTCTCGCACTCCTTTCGTGTGGCAATACGGCTCCAGGGGCTGATAGGATCAAGTTCAACCTGCTTAAGAACCTCCCAGACGTCGATAAGAGCCTCAAGTTGAACTTGTTTAATCAGTTTCTGGAACTCAACATTGTACCGGATGATTGGAGACGGATGAAAGTTATTGCCATTCAAAAACCTGGTAAGCCAGCGTTCGGCCACAACTCCTATCATCCCATCGCGATGTTTTCTTGCATTCAAAAATTGTTGGAGAAAATGATCCTTTTCCGCCTGGACAAATGGGATAAGACAAACAACCTGCTTTCAGATACTCAATATGGTTTCCGTAGGGGTAAGGGAACGAACGACTGTCTCGCGTTGCTTTCCACGGATGTTTAGTTAGCTTTTGCTTTAAAAAAAAACAAAATCCCATGTAACAATGTTAGTTTTATTCTAACCGTAAAGCACTCCTTCCGGCTTTGTTGATAAAATTACATGCAAAGCTGTTTTTTCAACCAACACCTCCTCTATGGTACTTTAAAGCAAAAACGAGTACAAAGTGACCCAGACGAGTGTTCAAACAAATGTATAAATTTAATGTATTTACTAGACCATAAAGATTTTGAAAATGTTCTAGTGAAAGATGTTATGACCACTTCAGAACCTTCATATAACCTATTGGCTCCCATAAAAACCAGCATAGGACCAAAGGACCAGAGCTGTTAAACTTCACGGTGATACCGTGGTTGGTTTTTGTTGTTCTGCTTTGTTCGATTCTCTGCTCTTCTGATTCGTTTAACAGTAAATAATATCGAAGAAAAAAAGTTCTAGTGTTGCGGGAAATTCTATTTGATATCGAAATATCCAAAACAAATTGAATTTTTTATAGCGTATCATGCTTCAGATCATATGCGCCTTTAATATTATGGTGAATATTTTCACGATAAGAGCCGAAAATAAATGCGCCTCGACAATTATGCAAGTTTACATCAGCAAAAACAAAATTGAAATAAATATATTCAATAAATTAATCATGAATTTCCTGAAAATTGATGGAAAGGTTATCAAATAGAATGCCAAAATCGGTCTCTGATCTACAGTTCGTTTAAATTTAAAATTTGGAATTTGTTTTTCCACATTTCAATTATTACATATATTTCAATATGGCGATTGGAAGAAGTCACAGTTTTGACAAAAAGACAAATTATCTTCGCAATGGCTACTATAAACCTATTTGGTCATTTGGTGACTTTCCTTAATGACAATTTGCCGTTTAATGCATTTACTGGAGGCAAAACGGTTTTAAAATGCTTTTTCAACTGACCATAATAAAATAATATGAATGAGTCTTAAAACGGCAAACGGCATTAAACAGCATTTTACGAGTTCATGAAGAATCCTGGAGGGTTTGAGCTGTTTAGTGGAATACCTGTAACTAGAAATTAGAAGAAAAATAGTATTTTCCATTTAATTTCAACGACCTTTGCTTATCTTGACAGATTCGCGTATTTCGTTAACAATGTGCAGACTTCATCAGTGTCTCGTACTCGTAAGTCGAGTTATTAGTACGAGACACTGAAGAAGTCTACACATTGTAGAAGAAGTACGCGTATTTGTCAAGATAAGCAACGGTAGTTGGAATTAAATGACAAATACTAATTTTTCTTCTAATTTCTAGAGTTCATGAAGTCAAATTAAAACCTTGGATAGGAGTAAAAGGAACTTTAGAAGACAACGTTTAAAGATCGTTGTAAAGAAGCTGTGTTGGTTCTCATAAACCTAATCAAAACTTGAAACCTATTGGCACCTCTTGGTACCATAATAAAACCAAATTGATTTCTAGTGGCTTTCATGAAACTTTAATAAAACTTAATAAAACTGGATGTTTTTTGCAATGTAAATAGGAATGGCTTCTGTATTCTTGGATATCAAAGGGGTTTTTTTCAGGATTCAGTATCTGTTGAAGTTCATTCCGATGAATTCCACGCTTGTGGCTTTTCACTTCGGTTCAGAAAGGGCTATGGGCGAGTTCTGTCGAGTTGGTCGTGGCAGATTTCATGTGTGAATCGGCTGCCCCATCAATGTTCAAAAGAGCCTGAACCAAATGGACAGCTTGTAATGATCACTTGAAGGAGGATCAGTGCCCTGATATTCCTAAATGTAGCACGTTGTAAAATGTTTCTTGTCTTCTATAACCAAACAGAATGGAATTGAGTAAACAAGTGGAAACTCATCGGGAATGATGAGCATGCGTGATGAGCATATGCATGCGTCGAAACATTCTGAACGGCCGTTGTGAGAATATCACAAAGAAAATCTCACACGCACATAGCGTGTTACCATTCACTTATGCTTTTTGTTTTTTTTTCTGTTCTCTTCCCTATCCTATGACCGTGAGCAATATCAAACATCCTAAAATTGACTGTTCAAAAGATAGAGGTAGACCCACGGAAACACGGACCCACAGAAACACCGAGACAACACAGAGCAATAAGTCAAGGACGGTATAAACTCGTACCAATTTTACTTTCAGCCAAATTTTCTAACACAAGGTAAGCAATCAAATTACCACTACAAAATATACTAAATATCCACGACCTAATATGTAACGGGGAAAGGGAGGGACCATTAGGGCACCCAAGTGAAACGATTTGGATAGGGTGCATGGGACTGCCTCCTCCCTATCGTTAATATTTCGCGGAACGAGGGCGGGCTCTTCGACCCCATCTATTGGGTTTATTCTGTCAATCGAAGGCTCAATTCCAATGCTGTGGGTGTAAACTTGCTTTTGGAAGGAGATTCTCATCCCTATATTCGCGGATTTCGCGTAAGTGTATCTGCTTACGGGCCCTTCATATAGTATCTGTTTTAGGCCCTTCATATAGTAGCTTGATGATCACAAACAACAATAGAATCCTGATTAAATCACTTTTCAGATTGTTCCACTGCTATGGAAAGTTACCTTGCTACAATATATGGTAGTATCTCATCATAATCATCACCATCAAGTGCTGTCAGGGAAACATATGAGCTTTTCTCATGGAAACTCTACAGCTTTATGGGTCTCCCCCAAGGATCATGTTTAAGTGCTCTTTTGTAAATCTTTTATATCAACTACATTGACGGTTGTCTAAATGACAACTGCACGTTGAGACAACTTGCAGATGACGACGTATTGTCAATCCCAGAGCCAAATGATGGCGAAATGCAAGAACCGGAAAAAATACCTTAGAACCTTAGACAATTTGTCTATTTCGGTTCTAGAGCTAGTTATCGAATTCTCTACAGAGAAAACTGAGTGGGTAGGTTTTTTGTTGGCAGCATAACCTTGCACAACCGAAGTTTGAAATTTGGGGTTAGCTGAAAACTCATTCTATATCAAATATCTTGGATTCTGGCTCGATTCTAAATGCACCTGGAGATCCCAATTGAGTATCCAAAGCGAGAGTGCCAGCAAAGGATCAACTTTCTTTGAACAATTACCAAAACCTGGTGGGTAGAACATCCGTACGATCTTCTTAAGTGGTACCAGCCAACGGGTTTGTCAATTTTAGAATACGGTAGTTTTTGTTTCATTAACCTGGAATGTATTCAGTGTCGGTGTCTTCGTGTTAGGTTGCATGCACTCGATTCATAGAACGAGTCTTGAAAAGCTGGCTGGCATGCTACCACTCTCAGATCGGTTTTCAGAATTGTCTCTCCGGCTTCTCACCAGGTGTGAAGTTATGAAGCACCAGGTAATCGAAAACTTTGAAAGCTTCTTAAGTTGAATCCTCAAACTCGCTTCATGACTTTGTACCATTTGTAAATAACGCAGGTTGTCAGCCCTTTGCTAAAAATTCCCAATCTTGTTTACTTCTATAACTTCAGCAATGGTTCATTTTGATTTATCCATGAAGCAGGACCTTCATGGAATCCCAGAGCATCATCGTTCTGTGATTGCTCCAGTTACATTTGCTGCAAAGTTTGGCCAAGTTGATTCCACTAAATCGTTCTTCACTGCCCAAGTAACACGAAATGTTTCATTGTTTGCCTTTGTGCTTTAATGTGACAAATAATTATGTTACCATTCTGGTCATTACAAACCTTATAGGGTACTACTATAGAATTGAAATAGCGCAGAAGGTGGAACCTGTGAAACAAAATTTATGTTTGACAATGATCATAAGTCAAAAAATCTAATGCTACAGTAGAACAAACTTTTATCGGTTTTCAAAAAGGTATTCATGAACCAGGATTGAACCATGAACTTCAAGCTTACAAGTTGGGTCTTATTACCATTCAACCATATCAACACTTGAGAAATGGAAGCATTAGAATCCTCTTAAACCTTACCATTGTTATTAAAACTATCAGCAACGTGATAGAGGACTTTGTTAGTCACTTCAACATTAAAGAATTCAAAAATTCAATTCAAGTCGGATTGATTTGAAAAGATTTGCTATATTTTGATGATTATTAGATCACGCTTAAGCTTATACTAATTCCAGCAATTGAGCCGCTGAAAATAAAGTTCCATGGAACGAGGAATTTAGTACAGCTATATTTAATTTTTCATCATAATGGCATGGTTCTGGCATGGAATTGTGATATTGACCGTTTCAACGGCAACTATTTATGTGATATAAACACATATTTGATAGTTATTAGTCAAACTTAAAAGTATAGGAACGGTCATTCGAGGTCTAATACTACTCGAACAAAACATACATGACTAATTCTGTTGGCATTTGACGTTTCTTGAATATGTTCATTTCTTGAAATACGGAAGACTTGTGTTGCTACTTTTATACAACATAATTTGCCAACAAACATGTCTTAACTTGAAACATTAAACACATATATGACAAATCAATTAGTCATGTAAGTAAATCTAGATTCAAATTGCATGAAACGCACATCTACATGACTTAACTAGTCAAATTGCACTTTATCTACAGAATGACACTTGGAAAGTATAATCTTTCTATTTATGTTTTCGGGGCTACTTGTGTGGTGGATCTTTGATAGAGGAGTTAGCAGGATTTAATATATTTAATGAAATTTATAGCGCCCATCGTAAACTTCAAGCTCCTTGTTCCGTATATGGTGCTGAATCAGTGGCAATACACTTACACGCTATGCGGACTCGCTTGCAAAAGTGGGCGCTATAGAAGGCGATATTTACGATCGACAAATCGCCTTCAATGATTTTTTTTCCTATGTTTTGTCAACAGTCACTCGTCAGCTGGCGAAATAAATGGAGTTAAGAAGATTTGAGGCGATGGCAACATTCTATCATCCTAAAGGTGTTGAAGATATCATGGTTTGGAGGTATGGATGTGGGTCGTTAAACTCTCATTTATACCGTGTTGGGCTGAGCGTCAGCAATCTCTGTGAATGTAGACAAGGTTACTAAGACCCAGACGACATCATTTGGTCATGTGCTGAGCATTTCGGAGTCAGATCTGAGCTTTATGTTGCCTGTCTGACTAGTGGTAGACAGTGTCACTTATGTGTTTTGACTAACATTAGCCTTAGCTTGTAGTTTGTTTAACTTGTTTATATTTTTTTCTGTGTTTGTTTGCGTGTTTTCCTCGAAAATGTGAAAGTCAAAAGTAATTCAAAAGTTGTTGAGTAACGAGTTATGATTAGAGGATTTAGAATTTAAAACAAATGCTCTAAATTCTCGTTCATCGTCCCATGTGTTACATTGTTATCCCATTAACCTGGCTGCATGTAATCGGTTTTATCCCCCTTATTTTAGTTCTAATATGTCTGTATACAAAAACTTGAGCCAATTGTTCATGTAAACATGAAACATTGGCTCTGTAAAGTAGATTCGTTGATTTGATTAAGCCTGTGCAAATAAGTGAGTTAATTAAAAATATAAAAAAAACACCAATTCGATACGTTTTATGCTTTTTTGAATCATTCGGTTTAATACAAAATTTCGATTTAAAAAATTTCACGTACGCTCTTGGGACATTCTTCAGAGTCAAACTGAACGCCAACCCTGAACATGTCCGATTGAGCCAAAATTATTCATAGGTTATTTTTTAGAGCCAATAAACAGTCACTCTTTTCCATATATATTACCACACTAAATGACAAGTTTACCAAGAGGAGTGCCTTCATAAAGGAATTTCCCCATTTATTCAATCGCACGAAGATCCCGTTTGGGAAACTGCAATTACAGCTGTAAATTCATAGAATGATATAATGTCACATAGGCGTAGCCAGGATGGTGTGGGGTGTGGGAGGGGGGGGGGGGAGGAGATGTCGCCTTGCTTTTCTTCAAAGTTTTGATATTATTTTTAGAATTTTATTATTTGTTTATATTTTTTACTATTTATTTTTTATCCCTAGCAGGTTGCAAGGTAACTTCACTCACAAAATTTAATTGACAAAAAAGCGCAACCATGTGGAATTGTCCAGCGTTTTTTTTAATTTTTCTGACATGGGTTTCGAGCCTGCATATTTGGAAAGTGCTGATTCTGAATCCATGGTTGATCTCAGTAGGCCACGCTGACTTGTGAGAACATGTTTGATTAACGAGCACCAAGGTATAGCTCTCGGCAGCGCTTTAGATTATTTTTTTTGGGTTAGATAAGTTATTCCCGCCCATACCAGCAGAAACTTCATCAAGCATGAGTATGGTATAAAAGAGAAACAACGATTGGCTGGTCATCACGAAGTTCATTTTGTGCATTTTACAAAAAGGAGTAATGATAGCATTTCACCTGATAAAAAGCATTATAAATGTTTCATACAATGTACGAGGCATTTGTTCTATGTGAAATATTCATGTTTACGAGACCCGTGAAAGCTACTTTACGAAAATAAATGACGGTTTTGTATTCCTTGGGATGTTTGTCAGATTGCTCCTAAATGAAAAAGCCAAATTATGCAAATTTGCCTCGATTTTGTAAGAAGTTGTAGCAAAAAAACGTAAAAAGCGGACATCCATTAGATTTTTTTA
>JASCZW010014221.1:0-23432 GCA_034211315.2 Aedes japonicus
AGGTCAAACTTCTTGAAATGCTCCCGCCTTTGCTGTACAACCTTCAGCAAGAGGGCTTCTTGAACCACTTCAAGCTTATTAGTAGACAGTTCAACAGAAGGATAGTTCTTGGGCAAGACCCATACCTTTACCCTACTTTAAATGTCACTGTATTTGGGGGCTGGGAGGGCTTCGCATCCACGTCCCTGAGATACATTCGGTCGGTGAGCGTGCACAGGGCTTTGAGAACTACTGGCAGTGTCTCGTACACTCCGTACACCTGTTGCTTTCGAGTTGTTCACAACATTACAATTTACCTGTCGATGTGGGTCATCACACATCTTTTTGAAAACGGGCTTTTCCTCGCTGCTTTTGGAATGGTGGTCGTGATAAGCATTCTTTTGCCTTTTCGGAGTACTGGCTAGTCGAAGTTTCGCACGCTCTCGAGCCGCAGCATAGTTCATTCCGTCATTCATCCATTTTTTCAACCGTCTGCGCGCATAACACAATCCCTGACGAACAGGCTTGTTGAATCTACATCCATCGCATCGTTTGGTGTTTCACTATTATTATTTTTATTTTCATCAAGTTTTTCTTTCTTCACCACCACTGCAAGCGACTTCAGCGGCTTGATGGTAACATTAACACCATCATCTTCCGTATCTGAAGCGAACACTTCACACACTTCTGGCGAATTCAAAATCAACGGCGATGGTCTGCCTAACAGCTCTTGCGAGTCACTTAGCAGCTCGTCTTCCAAAATTTTCTCTTCGACACTTTCCATATCTGGTGCTTAATAACTGTCACTAAATTTAATATTTAATAACTAATCTAATCTAATAAATAATCTAACCAGCGAGTGTGCAAACACTGCTGCTCATGAACAAAGTTATTCACCATGTACAACTTCCCCATCCTAATATATCCGGACTGATTTCCAAAGAGCGCGTATAAGTGAGGAGGGATGGAATTGTCTAGTGATGTCGAAAGTGATCTAACCGTAGCACATGTGGCGGGTCGGTGTATTGCCAGAGGCACTCACTTTAGGCTATTTATAATAAAGCCCTTTATCCACACAATGGACTATGCAATACCGTGGTTTTCAACTCTTCTAAAACTCTATATTGTCGTGTTGTTCCTGAAATTCAAGTTTTGATATATTTCAAATGTGGAGAAATTAGACACATGAGCATGAATTATAAAAATAACATAGCATGCTCTAAGTGTAGCAAAAGTTACATGACATCTGAATGCACATCAACTGTTTTAAAATGCATTAGTTGTACAAATACGAATAACGAACGTAATTTGAACTTAGACGTCAACCGCGGCGCGTTTAGCTATGAATGTGGATTTTTTTAGCGATTATATGAACGAAAAAAAGCAGGCTTCATTTCCATAAATAGCAATCAACTTCCAGTAGTAATGTGAGTCAATTCGATATTTATTTTACAAACTACGTACGTTGCGTCATATTTAGTTTTTTTTTTTATCAGAAACGCATATAGTTGACATGCAAGCATTTGATCAATATAGTATTCCGGGATGTAGTGCGGCTGTTTGTTTATCACATTCTAGACAGCGTTGCTATTTATGCTAAAGAATCAGTTTAATTCAAGCTTCAATTGCACGGAGTTTGAGACGGGAGTTGGCTTCAAAGCATTGCAGTTGCAAGTGGTAACTATGGTGTACAGTATCAATCTCCCAGTTCTAGTGGCCAGCGTTTTAAACTGGTATGAGATTTTTGTAGATTTTAGTAAACTATACGTGCTATGGTGATTTTGATATCAATTATTGTGACAATTATAATTCAAAACATTTGAAACGCTTAGCAGATTTCTTTAATTTAAAACAATTAGTTAACGAAAATACGTGAACTTCAAGATACAGTAAAACTTTGATTGACCATGTGAACACTAGTTTTGATTCTGTTCGTGGTGTTATAAACTCTGATTTGGAAGTAAACAATCATAAAACCATAATTATTTACGTTGAAGATAATAGTGTTGCTGATAGCGATCGTGTGAAATTTAAGTGGCAAGAGTATTCAAAAGATGCTACATTAAGACTTGTCGAAAGAAATGTGAATTTTCAAACAAATACCGGTCCTCTAGATCGAACATCAGCTGTTTTGACTGACGTCTCAGAAATATCTACCCATAGCTAGAACAGCTGCTCGAATATATTTTCGAAAGTAAAAGTGACAGCTCATATTAGTTTGCGTGGAACCTTACCAATTCCAATTTTATTATACGTTCTTTTCAGGTGGATACTGCTGCAGAAATTTCTTTTCGATTCTCTACTTTTCCGTTTCAGCAAACGGAATTTAACATGGGTTTGGGATAGACAAACAAATTTCTATCGAGATGTCGATATCGTGTTTCATATTCCGTAAGTGGAGGTGACATTTCGTTCCATGCAGATCAATTGTCAAAATTCCGCTTGGTGATAATGAACAATATTCCATAACCTCTAAAAGAGATTAGCCATCCGAATTGCCCTGAGTTCAGACCGATCTAAACATATTGGGCAAATTTCAAGCGAAAACTTCGAGGATGCGTTAAAGAAGTGACAAATGCATAACCAGAGGCGTTTAAAGTAGAATAAGTTCACCGGTACAGTGTCACCAGCGACTGTTCAGATCATGATGGCATCGATCACAAGTAAAGTGCGACAGTTCGTTGAAAAATGATTTAACTATTGCTAGTAAAATACAAATGTACAAAGCAGTCATCTCTCCTCACACTGAATTTTGCCCTTCCATTATGTTTTTAGGCTAATGAAACACAAATATCGAGATTATAACCTTTGCAAAATAAGATATTTAATGCGTTTGATTTTGAGATGTGATAGATTCACTTCTTTCCAGGGGGTTAATCACTCTGCCATGTTCAGTTTGTGTTTCAGTTTGTCGGAAGGTGGTTCTGCGTATCAACTTATGTGTCAATACCACAGGACTGAAGCGGCTGTCAACCACGAACAAAAATTGTGAAGCCGAAAACTTGGTGCTGCGTTTGAAGCTTATTTGACAGCTCGGTTTTCTTGAAGACTATATGCAGCAAACAGAATATTCGCGGCGGAAGTTGTCATGTTTTGTCGTTAATTTGATTCGAGAGCAAAATCTTTCGTGTTGTATTTAGTGCAGTGGTTATCGCAACGACAGTATTTTTTCGTTGTTTATCAGCCAGGTATTATAATGTTTTGTTTAAATAACTGATCCAAGTAGTTTGGTAGAAGAAATATTATACCTTACCAATCCATTGTGAACCGAGCTTAAAATATTAAAACCGTCACTAGCGCCACACCAAAAGTGCAGGCTTCAAGAACTAATGCTCACTGCAGTCCTCTGGCCTACTACAATCCAAAAATGTATGCTTATTGGCAACCATGGGCCTTTTGACGTTTAATACACGCACACTTATGCATCATCTAAATCACATTAGTGCAAGCGAGAGGGAAACAAAACAGTGAGAAAACAGAAAATCGACTCGTGTACGTGTTACCAGAAATTAATTTATCCTGGTGGTGTGGTGGATTGTGTTTTTGAAGGCGTTAACACATGGTGACCGAGTGACTTACCTACTGCTTCCTCCTCTTTACAGAGATTCACAAGATTCTTTGTATTTTAAAGGTATAAATATTTTCAATTCGATGCCTATACACATCAAACGTGCAGCAACACTAACCGATTTTTAGAGACATTGTATTTCACACAAAAAAGCTGCCTTTTGAACAGGTACTCTTAAACTTTTTACTTTTAACTAATTTTGTATCTTGACGATGTTATTTTGACGGATATTTTGTATGGTTTGTTGTTAAATCTATCTATCTATCTATCTATCCATGTATAAAAAAAGAATTGTCTGTCTGAACCTTATAGACACGAAAACTACTGAACCAATCGGCATGGAATATTGTATGGAGGGGTTTTTGGGACCGGGAAATGGTCTTATGATAGTAAGAGAACCCTCCAATCTCTGAAAAGGGGGGTTCCATACAAATGAAACACACATTTCTGCATATCTGGAGAACTAATCAAGCAAAGGAAACCAAATTTGGCATGTGGAGTTTTTTAAAGGCAATAAATATTTCAAAGGTCACTCGAGACCCCTCCTCCTTTTGAAAGGAGGGCTTCCATATAAATGAAACACATATTTCAGCATAACTCAAGAACTAATCAAGCAAATAGAACCAAATTTTGCAGGTGGATGTTTTTGAAGGCAAAAAATGTTTCTATGGTAAATTTAGACCCCTCAGCCCTCTGGAAGGAGGGCTGCTATACAAATGAAACAATTTGTTTTGCATAACTTGAGACCTAATCAAGCAAATAGAACCTGACTTGGCATGTGAAGGTTTTTGAAGGCAATGAATGTTTCCAAGGTGATTCATGGGCCCTCCCCTTTCTGAAAGGGCGGCTTCCATACAAATGAAACACAAATTTCTGGACAATTCGAGAACTAATCAAGCAAATGGAACCAAATTTGGCATTTGGAGGTTGAAGAAATTTTTCTATGGTATTTTAAGACCCCTCGCCTTCTGGAAGGGGGGCTACCATACAAATGAAACAATTTGTTTTGTATAACTCAAGAACAAATCAAGCAAATAGAACCAAATTTGGCATGTGGTGGTTTTTGAAGGCAATAAATGTTTCCAAAGTCACTCGAGACCCCTTCTCTTTCTGGAAGGAGAGCTTCCATACAAATGAAACACAAATTTCCGCATAACTCGAGAACTAATTAAGTAAATGGATCCAAATATGGCAGGTGGAGGTTTTTGAAGGCGAAAACGTTTTTTTTTGTGGTTTGAGACCCCTCCTACCTCTGGAAGAGAAAGCTCTCGTACTAATGAAACACTAATTACTGCATAACTCAAGAACTAATCAAGAAAATGGAGATTAATTTGGCAGGTGGAAGTTTTTGAAGGCAAGAAATGTTTCTATGATGAGTTGACACCCCTCCGCCCATGGGAATGTGGAGGTTTTGGAGGCAATAAATGTGTGTATGGTAGTTCAAGACCCCTCCCACTTTTTAAAGGAGGGGGGCTTTCATACAACTGAAAAACAAATTTCTGCATAACTCGAGAACTATTCAACCAAATGAAACCACATTTGGTATGTTGGGGTTTGTGGAAATAGGATATCTATGTATATAAAAATGTAATTCTGTCTGTCTGTCTGTCTGTCTGTCTGTCTGTCTGTCTATCTGTCTGTCTGGCTGCCTGTCTGTCTGTCTGCCTGTCTGTCTGTCTGTCTGTCTGTCAGTCAGTCTGTCTGTCTGTCTGTTTGACCCTTATTGACTCGGAAACTTAGGACAGGTTAAGTCAGTCCTTAATGATTTCCTGAACCTTTTTAAAAAAAGACTCGGAAACTACAGAGCCGATCAGCGTAAGAATTTGTACGCAGGGTTTTGGATTTTTTAAGCAAATGCAAGTTAAAAGACTGTTCCGCAAAGTTATGATATAGACTGTTCCGAAAAATATAAATACACATTCTTTCTCAAATAAAAAATACCAGAATGTGATTTTTTTTATTATTATATTCTCAAATACAGTAAATAACAATGTTTTCTTTCCTTCTTCATTTCAATTTGCTTGATTTTTCGTAGGGTAGGCGATCATTTTCAACACTTTTGGCCAATTTTCGCCTACGTTAAAGTCCAGAAAGTTATGATAGGGGGAACTTCTTGGCAGTTTAATGAATCCACCTCTAGTGCATATTTAGTGTTATGACAGGAAGCAAGATCAGGCCAAAGGATTGTACACTTGTTATGCGGTTTGATCAAGAATAGCTACCTTTATTACAGACACTCCTACACGTAGATTTGACCATTCCTTGTGTCTGTCGTAATGAATGGACGAGATATTTTTCCATATCTGCACATGGCCTGCCACACCATAACCTTCCTGTTGAATTTTTCGGTATAAATGGCTTTCACTGATCCAGGAACATCCTTTTCCTTCGGCGGGGTATAAAACTGTCGTCCCGGCAGAGTTTTATAATCGAGTTTTATGTAGGTTTCATCGTCCATGACAGCACAGGTTTCAGAGATTCAGCCTGTTTGGTTCTTCATTTTGACTGCTTCTGCTTACGACAATTCTGCAGGCCCATTCTCTACTTGGCACGTATAATATTAGTCGCTGAAGTACTTAGCTTTTTCGCCCCATCTTGGAGTGATGCTGAAGGATGACGCTTAAAATAGCCCCTCACCTTTCTGTCGATTGTAGGGTCAGTCCCGTCTACCCCGTCTCGGGTAATCTACGAAAGAGCACCGTACGGAATGAGGTTTGAACTGCTCCGACGCTCACACCTTCTTCCTTAGCCAGTTTTCTGATCAAAAAACCACTACCGGTGTACCGTTTGTGCACAATTCGTTTTCTTTGCTCGGGAGAAAGACCACGCATTTTCAAACTTCGGTGCAAAAAATTAAAAAAATAATGACAGCATCAGTTTAATTTGGATGTAACAACACGACGCAGCTAAAAGTTGGTTGAATACTGCACGCATTTTGAATTGACGGTTAGTCATTAGTGTATTTATAATTATCGGAACAGTCTATAAGGAGTGTATCGAATATAAGCTATCCACATACATTTGCTTTGTACGCATGTATTTGTGATGGTTTTTTATGCTCTGAACACTGCATGCTGTGCGTTTGACTGTCAGCTTTCTTTTGTTTACTTGTTTGTGCGGTTCAAATTCTGCGTTTTCAAAATGTCGCGTATTGAAAAGGAAGTGAAAATTAAGGTTCTGGACACATGGCTAAGTGAGGAGGGTATTACTATGCGAAAATTGGCGAAGCGGTTTCGAATTCATCATGCGAGTGTTAAAACCATCATTAATAAGTTTGGGGAACACTATTCTTTGGATGAGCTACCAGGAAGAGGCAGAAAACCCGGTTCTTCCAACCCGAAACCGAAGCAGAAAGTGGTATCTCTAATCATGAAGAACAAATCAATGTCAATACGTGATTTGGCCAAAAAAGCAGGAACAAGTGTCGGAATGATCCAACGTATCAAGAGGCGAAACCACCTGAAGACCTACAAGAAGCAGAAAATCTCGAAACAAAGTGCAGAACAGAAGAAGCGAGCAGCAACAAGGGCCCGGAAATTGTATTCGCGTCTTTTGCAGCGTCCGGATGCATGCGTTTTGATGGACGATGAGACATATGTAAAGGAGGACTCAAAAACAAGGACTCCAGGTCCACAATACTTTACTGCCGTCGTTGAGTAGGATGTGAGCAATGCAGACAGGTCGATTCAAGTGGAGAAATTCGGGCGAAAGGTACTGGTATGGCAAGCAATATGTTCCTGTGGTTTGAAGTCAACCATTTTTTACACTACCGGAACTATAAATGCGGAAATCTATCGATCTGAGTGTCTCCAGAAGAGATTGTTGCCTTTATATAAGAAGCATAGTACACCTCCACTGTTTTGGCCGGATTTAGCGTCGGCTCACTATGCCAAAACCACTCTCAATTGGCTTGCGGAAAAGGGTATAGATTTCGTTGAGAAAAATATCAATCCACCAAATTGCCCTCAGCTTCGACCCATCGAACATTACTGGGCAATCGTGAAGAGGGTCTTCAAGAAGACTGGTAAGGCAACTGGGAACATGCAGGAGTTCAAAAAAATTTGGGCTCAAGCGTCCAAAGAATGCGATGCAACGCTTGTCCGGAACTTGATGAAGAGCATTCGATCCAAAGTTTGAAAATTCGTGAAGGAATAACTTAAATTTCATCCGGTCTTCATTATGTTCAAGTTTAACCTCGTACAATAAAGGATCAATTTTTTGTATGAATAAAATATCGGTTTTCAACATAATTTGAAAGAAAGTTTGTGGATAGCTTATTTTCGATACGCTCCTTAAAATCGAAGGTAGAACTATCGAATCTATTCGTTGTTTTCTGCAACGTAACTGATTGATTGTTTTTAAAAATATACCTTCGTAATTAATGGCACACGCGCAACTATCAAAAGCACGAAGCATTTGTTCACACAGAAAGAACATTCGTGGATTGTACGAAAACAATACAAAGAGTAATTGAAAAAAAGCGCATCCACCAGAAGTTGTCCATGTGTTCATGTATTTTAAAGTGTATTTGGGGATTCAATTCGTAAAAAACATCAGCAAATCGTTTAATAGACAAACTATTAACGAAAGAGAACACCAACGAAGAGAATCTCTCAATGTTACTTAGGACCTAATGCATTGTTCGGCTTGACTTGATAAATGAGTATGAACTTATAACTTTCTAAAGTGCTTTAATTTTCATGTTGGTTTAAATAAATTATTAACACCATCTCGCATGAGTACAATAAAAGAGAAACAGCGGTTGGCTGGTCTTCACGAAATTTATTTAGTGCACTGAAAATGTATTTTCGTAAATTTTCGTAAACATGAATTTTGTACAAAGAACAAATATCTCGTAAATTGTATGAAACATTCATATTGCTTGTCATCTAACAAAATGCTAGCATTACATCTTTGTTGTACATTGCACTAAATGAACTTCGTGAAGACCAGCCAATCGCTGCTTCCCTTCAATCGTATTCATTAATGTTGATGTTCCTCCTGCGATGGCGGAAATCAATAATTTATCCCAAATTAGAAATGAAAGCGCTGTCGAAGGGAGGACCTTATGAACAATAACCATGTGACTTCTCAAGAGTCAACATGGTTTAGTGAGATCAACCACGGACTCAATTACATTTCTTCCTAAAAATATCGGATCGAACTCCATGTCAGAAACATTAAAAAGTACACTAAGGTTTTTTTTTTGCACGGTTTTTTTTACATGGGTTGTTTTCGACGATAACTCCTATTGACCTAATTCAAATCACATCTCTCGTTTTGGGCCAAAAGTAATCTTATAGCAGTTTTTCAAAAAAATCACAATTTTTGGTGAAAATACTCAAAATTTTAGGAAACTGTATTTTGATCATTGCCTGGAAAGGTAAAGCATCCAAACAAAATTTAAGCAATATAAAATGTTTAAGCATGTGAATTTATCAACTCTATTTAGTCTTTTTTTACACGGTTCCATACTAAAAGTGGAACGTATCCCCCGTGCAAAAAAAAACCTTAGTGTAAAACGCAGTTGCGCTTTTTTTTTCAATTATATCTTGAGCCGATAAAGTAGATCTGTCAGTCGTTCATGCAACCACTAGGGAGACGTTTCCTTTTTATTGGTAACAAATCTCTCGTAGCTCTTTGTATTGTTTTCGTAGAACGAACGTGCGTTCTTTCTGTGTCAACAAATGCTTAGTGCTTTTGACAGTTGCACGTGTGGCATCAAATACGAAGGTTGATTCTTAAAAAATACAAATCAGTTTCATTGCAGAAACCAACGAATAGGTTTGTTAGCGCTACCTTCGATTTCGTAATATAAACGAAAATTAATTTTCAGTGTGCATTATAGAAAAAGATCTAATGCTGGCCTTTTACCTCATAAAAAGCAATATGAATGTTTAATATAATATACGAGACATTTGTTCTATGTAGAAAATCCATGTTTAAGAAACGAGGGAAAGCTAATTTACGAAACTAAATTTTCAGTGTAACAAGAATAAAAAACTTATCACATTATCTAACAGCGAGCTATCGAGCGATGACCCAAGAAACATTGCATGTGGTCAAACAGCTTGTTTAATCAAAAGTTAGCTTTTCAAGCTATGAAATAACTTATTCAACCCTAAATCAACTCTCTTCATTGAGGAGACAGAAGGCATACAACAATTTGAATGTTAATTATTAAACAAAGTTGTTGAATTCAAGAAAGACAACAAACTATCGAGTGACCTTTTCAAATACCGTAATTATCTAAAAATTATCTAACCTCTGAAAGGGAACGGGTAAAATCATATTCATTCAGTAAAGGGACTTACATAACCAAAATATGACATCGACAATTGCTCATCCAAGCCATTATTGTTACGAAACCAGCAAAGCAAATAAATTAGTATTCGCTTGTTCCAACCATTTAGCATACCTACAGAGGATGCGGTATAAATGAGGGACTTCTGCCTGCTATCGCCCATTCAAAATGTTTCCTTTGATTCAATCAAACTTCGCAACAGTAAGCTTTCTTCAACAAATCAGTAAGTAGCATCAAGATTGCAACAATCGCTCGTATTAACTCACATATTCCAGTTGTCTCATATTTTGCATATGACAATTTTTGTACTGTAATCTACTACGATCAGAATTTGACTAACCCGAACGCAGTCTGTAGTGAGAGTTGTAACTTTCTCCTGGAATTGGAGTCTGCATTTTCCGGGATCCACGAGCAACATTCAACCGTATGGATTGCAGCAGATCGAAACTCTACGCCATTGCTGGAAAATGCGATTGAAGAAGGATGTCAAGTAAATCCAATTGGTGAATACAGGGTGCGGCAGAAAATTATACGAATATTTGTTCTATTTCTTTCAAATCCCATTTTCAACTCATTCATTTAGTTGAACTCGACATTTTCGAGTGCAGTTATCTTTATAACGTCCTTTTAAACAAATTTATTCAATATGTCCTCGATTTTTATTAATAACATTCTTGAGTCGACGCCGGAAGCCAGAGTATGCCTTTCGGACGTAGTCCTCCGACATTGACTGCCATGTGCGGTTTATGGTTGACTTCAGGGTTTTCAAACTAGGGTGTGATGTATTGCAGGCTCGTGCTTCAACATATGTCCAAATCGAATAATCCAACGGATTAAGATCTGGACTGCTAGGAGGCCACAAATCCTTCGGTCAAAACTTCATGTTATCGTTCAACCATTGTTGGGTTCGATTGGACGTGTGACACGGCGCTTCATCCTGCTGTAGGACAAGGTTTTGGTCCTCGGAGAAGTTGGCCTTCACCCAGGGAAGCACTTGGTCCTTTAAAATACCGATATACACTTCGGTATTGATTTTAACTCCAGCATCAATGAAAACAGGTGGCATTTTCAAACCGTTGGATGCCACCAAGGCAAACATCATGACACCAGCCGGATGTTTGGTCTGAAATTTGAATTTCACTTTTTCCGGAACGTTCTCCATTTTCTGCGGTGAAATGAACCGGTCCGTGCGGCTGTTGGCCACAACATCGATGCTGAAAAGCTTTTCGTCGGAGAACAGGGTTATCATTTTTTCCTTCTTCAACAAGGAAAGCAATCTCTTGGAACGAGTCACTCGTAGTTCCTTGACCCGGTCCGTAATCAAGTGGTGTTTCACTCTGGCTCTGGAAGTTGCATGCAGGTCTCCTTTGATGATTCTCCGCATGGATTTCTCCGAAATATAGGAGTAAGTTTTCTTATGGAACGCACCGCGTTGCGAGCAATTTTTGAACGGACCGATTTGATCACGTTCGGTGTGCGTGCAAAGCCTTGGCAATCTCTTTCGGCTTCTTCTGGGCGAGCAACAAACTGGTGATCACTTCTTTCGCGAACATTTTAACGAATTTGCAATAAAACAAATAGAATTTTTGGATGCAGCACTTGAAAGTAAACATAAACAAACACACTTTCAACAGAAATCAGTCACTAGCTACACGAATTTACCCAATACTCAAGTTTGAACATTTTCGCATTATTTTCAGCCGCACCCTGTATACATACTCAATAAAATTCACAAAGCGACCATTTCTTCTAGTCTTACATCGTGGTGGCCGCAGATGTGATGTCGTTTTTCGAGATGAAGTTAACTATTAAGGAAAACACTGTGCAACGAATTCGTGATAAAAATTTCCTCATATTCAGCGAAAATAAACCACTGTTTGAAGACAACTGGATCACGAGGGAAGCCTTGAAGTGTAATATTTAGTATAAGTGTTTCATGTCAAACATTATCTAAAGTACTTTTTTTAACAGTTTACCCAAATGTTTGGTACATTACACCCACTAGCAATGATATATACAGTTTTTATTCTCACGACTATTCGATCAACAATGCATCAGAAGTAAGTTTCATGCAAAGTTACAACATTACTTCGGATCGGTTGGAAAATGATGGGTCCATTTTCTATGATAAACTGTTCGATTTGGGCGGCAGGTCGATACCATTTGGGGTGGCCGATTATGTTCCTTACTGTACAACAACTTACGTAGGTGAACACAATGGAAATGCAGATGCTTTCAACACCTCACTGTCGAAGGAGCTGTACTTGGAGGGATTCGAAGGCAGCTTGATAGTAGAGTTTTGTAGAAATCGCAACTGTAACATTTTGCTGTGGCCATGTAGGTATTGCAATGAAACTCGATCAACGGAAATGATGATTGCAAATTTATAGACGGACCAAGTGATTGGGGTGACATTTGGCCTAATGGATCAGGTTATGGTGAAATCTATTCAACGTATTCCAAGCAGACTGAGTTCTCAATATGCTGTTTGTATTACAATTGGTAAGTTTTAATAACTCTTTGATAGGAATATTTTCATAACGGAAGACAAATTTTCCATTTAAGGTTCCTACATCTCCTTGACGGTAGCCAATATGTCGCGAAATCAACCATTACAGCGCTGGTTCCTGGAGCAACCTTGCTTCCAACTTCCTTGACGGTGATTTATCCATTCGCAAATACGGTTTGGCTTTCCATTTTCATCATGCTGATCATTATGACGGGCATTCACCATTTCATCACTGCACTCAATTTGAAACATAGCCTCGACCGGGATACCGCACAGCCACCAATTGAAAAATCTATATTCGATATGATTTCCATCTATCTGGATCAGGGCATTTTTCCAAAGTACTTACGTCTATCAAATTTGTTATAAACTTTCGGATTAATTTAACTTTCATTTCAGCTCAATTTCATCATCTTACCGCGTTCTGATATCGTTTATTCTGTTGTCAGGAGTTGTACTAAGCAACTCCTATGCCAGTGGATTGGCAAGCGTGTTGACTGTTCCCCGATATGGAAAGTCCATTGAAACGATTCACGACTTCGTTCAAACACCATACCGCTGGGGAGCTCCAGCCATTGCATGGGTTCTATCTCTGCTGGGAGTTGATACTGTATCCTGAATACAATTTTCCATCCAGCGCTTTTGATTAACCTTCTTTCCATTGCAGCACGATATCCAGATGGTGGTGGAAAAATTTGACATGGTTCCCGAGGATGATCATCTTTACCAACGTTCACTGGCGGGGGACTACGGACTTGGAGTGGAACTACTCAACGGCGGCAGCTACGCATACGGATCCTTCATTCGGGAGGACAACGTTCGATCGTTCGATATTTTGAAGGAAGAATTCTACTTTACCTACACCATCGGATACTCTCAGAGGGGATGGCCGTTGATGGAGTACTTCAACAAGTTCAACCTCGAGGCGATCCAAAGTGGCTTTGTTATACATTGGGAGAAACAGACATTGCGGAAGTACGGCAATCATCGCGTCCAGGAAGCGCTGCAAGAGATAGCAACGGGACATAACGAAGGTGCAGAGCTTGCCCCATTGTCCATGCAGCACATTGTTGGACCGATGATTATTTTGGGAATTGGACTGTCAGCAGCTTTGGTGGTTTTTATTTTGGAATCAATTTCGTTCGCTTTGGTATCGCGTTATGAGAGGGTGCATGGGAAGAAAATAAAATCAAAAGTTAGGCGTGCGGGGAAAGCTCCCCGGCGATTTTGAAGGGTTTTAGTTATGTTCATATGGATTGGATATTCAGCACAATTTCATGTAGTAAAACAAATATCTTAAATAAAACAAATGTTAAACTTAAACAAATGTTTTTGACCACAAATACAAAGCAGGAGAATTTGTTGAGTTCACACGCGTCTAACAGACACATTCCCGTTGAAGAAGGATCCGCCGCCCAATTGTGAATGTTGCGGTACGGTGATGGATGTCCGGCATTTGTTTCTCGAATGCCGGTAATTTGTAATCGAAAGGCAGCAAAATAACATTGGAACTAGCCTACGTGACGCCCTGGGCAATACAGAGGAGCAAATAGCACGAATGCTGAACATTCTAAGGGAAACAAGAATGTTTTCCAAACTCTAGCGAAACTAGAAAATTGATGAATCCGAAGAAGAAAATGGTAAAACGTGTACGGTGCTTAACCGGATGAACAAACAGAAGTCGACGAAGAAAAACTGGAGAAAAATAGCGAAAGAAGAAACAATGATGAAAACAAGTACGGAAGAATGCAAACTGAAGAAGAACCGTTCAGACATAGCAATCGTAGCAGTAGCCGAAGAAAGCCGAAGCCGTGCAAACCGTAGCAGTAGCCGAAGAAAAGAAGCAGTAGCCGTAGAAGAGACGCTTAACGGAAGCAGCAGAAGAAGAGAGTCGAAGCGGATGGTGGAAAAAATGAAAAGCAGAGAAAAATTTAAGGAGGCACAACCGAGGAAGCAAAGCAGTGGAAAGAAGCAATTTGAAAGATAGTCATAGTAATATAATCCTACTCAGTCTCTGAGTAAAATGAAACGTAGGTGTAACGAAGTTTTCTTCGCTAATTAATCTGAGCTGATCGCTTTTCGCCTCCCATCCCATTCACTATGGATTCACCTTAGCTGGACTCACAACAAGGCGTGACGTGATACGACGCAGTTCCAGTTTGATCGATTTTCAACGTGACTTGGTAATGGGTACACAATAGGTACGGGTCTGGGAATGTTATACAACTTAGTATAAATAATGATTGGGAAAAATCTCAAGCCAGCGAATCAATCTTTGAAAAACCCTTGATCAATGTCGTGCATCTACATAATCTCATATTCTTGCATTGCCTTACATCTTTTGCAATAAATCCTGAACTAAGCGTACCGCAGCGAGAAACGAGAAGCGACCAGGACAGATCGGGTGGTTGGTCAGCCTGCTATGTGTGTTTGTGTTGATCGAGTTTTGGCTGCTATAGTTGTTTTTTCTTTTTAACTTTTACTGTAAGCCGTGTTTTGTTGTTGACTCAATCGTCCCTCACGGGACGCTTGAAACCATGGCTCACAGTAAAAGTCAAATTTTATAGCGTGCACAGGCTCATTTGGATTCGCTACACTGTAACTGACCAGTACCCATTAATGGGTGAAAATTTTGTACAATGGTACAATGGTTAAACTCATTTAATGGGTAAAATGTTTTACCCATGAGTGGGTCAATAATGTAAACGTCAGATGGAAGAGTTCTTTTTACCCATTTCAAGAGCTAGGGATTTTAAGTGAATGGGTAAAAAATACTCATTTTGAGATTTTTCTAATGGAGAGCCATGAAATGATTACGAATAAATATTTTAAAATGAAACATTGTAAAATAAAACATACAAATAACATAAATTTAAGTTTAATATAAATATAAGATAACATAAACATGATATTAATATAATATAAAAATGATATAAATATAATATAAATATAATATAAATATAATATAAAAATCATAAATCACTGGTATGTATCAGTGACAGCAACGAAAACGTTCCACACAAAAATATTAATAATCATTCATCAGCTCCGAACTGAACTGAATATAATCTTGTATTTTTCGTTCCTCCCTCACATCGGAATCCTGCAACAGCTGCTGAAATACTATCTTCCAGCTTATGCCTCATAGCTGAATATGATGAATTAAGGATTGCTGATTTCACGGTCCGTTTTCATTTTTGTGAACGCTTTTATTTCTGTGCATGTTCAGTTTCCTGACTGCGGTTATTCAACAAATTCTCTCAGACATACAATAATTGGTTTTCAAGAAATGTCACCTAAAGTATGTGTAAGTAATCAGACAATCAAAAATTAATTTAATTCTTACCTTGGAGCTTTCAGAAGCTGTCGGCAACTATTTTTTCTTTAAAGTTTCCATTTTTGTCGTGATTTTTGATGAATCAGTAGTTCGCTTTCGAATACAGGAATATGCTTCGTCAAATATGCAGCGCTTTATTTCGTTAATCAGTAAAACTACTGTACTACAGTAAAAAACTACTCATGTCTGAAAAAAGGAACAATCTCACAAAAGGTAATTAACCGGGCAAGAGCTTCAATCAGAAGTGTGCTTTGGGATACAGGAATATGTATCGGCATAAAAAACTCATGTGCAAATAATTTAAAGAAGGTATTTTTCGAAAGAACTGCATATTTCTTCAAGATTATTAAAAATAATGATCCATTTCGTCCAGTTTTTTAACATAATACATTGTTCCACCTAAAATCAGGAGTCAAAGATTTTTCCAAAACATATTCATACTTCTCATGTACAGGGTGCGGCAGAAAATAATGCGATAATGTTCAAACTTGAGTATTGGGTTAATTCGTGTTGCTAGTGTCTAATTTCTGTCGAAAGGGTATTTGTTTTTGTTAACTTTCAAGTGCTGCATCCAAACATTCTATTTGTTTTATTGCAAATTCGTCAAAATGTTCGCGAAAGAAGTTGCTCGCCCAGAAGAAGCCGAAAGAAATTGCCAAGGTGGGTGCCATTTGGCAACAGTTTACCGCATAAAAAAGTCCCTGCAAGATGGTCCAAAGCTGCGGAAGCCGGTAAGCGGACGTCCACGCTTTGCACGCACGCCGAACGTCCGCGCAACAATTGCTCACTACCCGGTGCGCTCCATAAGAAAACTTGCAAAGGAATCCAATACGTCGGAGAAATCCATGCGGAGAATCATCAAAGAAGACCTGCATGCATCTTCCAGAGCCAGAGTGAAACGCCACTTGATTACCGACCGGGTCAAGGAACTACGAGTGACTCGTTCCAAGGGATTGCTTTCCTTGTTGAAGAAGGAAAAAATGATAATCCTGTTCTCCGACGAAAAGCTTTTCCGCATCGATGCTGTGGCCAACAGCCGCACGGACCGGTTCATTTCACCGCAGAAAATGGAGAAAATGAAATTCAAATTTCAAACCAAACATCCGGCTGGTGTCATGATGTTTCGTTTGGTGGCATCCAACGGTTTGAAAATGTCGCCTGTTTTCATTGATGCTGGAGTTAAAATCAATACCGAAGTGTGATATCGGCTATTTTGTAAAGATGACCATAGGTGCTTCCCTAGGTGAAGGCCAACTTCTCCAAGGACCAAAACGTTGTCCTACAGCAGGATGGAACGCCGTGTCACACGTCCAATCGAACCCAACAATGGTTGAACGATAACATAAAGTTTTGGCCAAAGGATTTGTGGCCCTCTAGCAGTTCAGATCTTAATCCGGTGGATTATTCGATTTGGGCATATGTTGAAGCACGAGCCTGCAAAACTTCACACCCTAGTGTGAAAATCCTGAAGTCAACCATAACACGCACATGGCAGTCAATGTCGGAGGACTACGTCCGAATGGCATGCTCTGGCTTCCGGCGTCGGCTTGAGGATGTTATTAATAAAAATGGAGGACACATTAGATAAATTTGTTTAAAAGGACTTTATAAAGGTAACTGCACTCGAAAATGTTGATATTATTGCTTGAACAAGTTGAAAATGGGATTTGAAAGAAATAAAACAAATTTTCACATTATTTTCTGCCGCACCCTGTATATAGCAAAATGGCCGAATACCAATTTTTGCCTTTTTGAACACAAAAATTTCTGTTTTTAATGAATCGATGTAGTTGAAACTTAATCAGAATACTTATTACTGCAAAGGCGCACACATGCTGATAAACTCTAAGTGTAAAAAGTCTATAAGATTTCATTACATCGGGATGCTACCTAATGTGTTCGAAAACTTTTTTTTAGTTTCTTATATCTTTTCTTAGATCTAATCATAGATCGCTTGCGAATAGTTTTTTGGATTCTTATTTTCTTTTCCTATCAAAACATATATGCTGATAGACAATTATCGGCCAAACGTCCATTCAGCGATACGTCCAGCCATTTGGCTAAACATCCATTCGGCCTCACGTTCATTTGGCCAAACATTCATATGCTAAATGTCCATGCCGAATGTCCATGCCAAATGTCCATGCCAAATGTCCATGCCAAACGTCTCACCCCCACGGTAACTTAGAACCTTTTTGACGTATTTTTCAAGCATATTTTGCATCATCTTTCACATGCATCACACCAGTACAAGAGATACACGCTATTTCTAAACAACCCAAATTTGAGAAAGAGGGGCTAAAATTCGTATTAAGTACACACTTAGATTTTTTTACAGTATACTGTAATTTTTTACCGAATATGAAACAGCTGAACATTCGGTAATCGATTCGGTAGTTTTAAAGTTTTACAATACGTTCAGTAAATTTGACTTCGCTACTAAGCTGTCAAAATTTACCGAAATATTCTGTAAATTTCGCTGAACGATTGGTAACGCGAGCTGTCACATTTTTTCCGAAAATTCATTTTACAGTTGCTCAGTAGAATTTACAGGTTCGTTTGTAAACAGGGTTTTATTGATTTTTTTTCTTGATTTCATTTCCTGTTCATTGTTGTTTAGTTAGATCATTTATTTGTATCTTAATAAGAAAAATAGGATAATCAGCTAAACAAAACTTGGTTACCATTTTGATTTTAATGGAAGAGTTCATAATACCCAGTGACAATTTTGTCCTGAAGCATTTCGAAATGTTCACTGAAATAAGTAGCATTTGGAAAAATGAATAGAAAGACAAAGCATCAACACACATTTTTCAACGATGTGTAAATATCTTTCGAATTCCCCACCAAACGCTGCTGCAATCGGATGATCATTGGGATAAGCTAACAATTCCCTGCCTGCCGAATATGGCTGCGGTTCCGGAAAGTTGCTGTCCGTTCCTCCAGTTTGGGCACTAACTTTTGGCTGCACCGTGAAACTAAACCGAGCTGACCAACATTCAACTTTAAATGGCGGGAAAAGGCCGCGTTTGACAGCAACGAATAGATTTACAATCTGTTCGGTACTTTTTTTACAGTTTATTTTTCAAAAGAATAAATTTACAGTACATTCGTAATTATGTTTACAGTGTTGCGGTACTGAAGCAATTTACAGTTTCGATCGGTAGTTTTTCTACAGTTTAACGGCAGTTTTCTATAATTTACAGAAATCCAGTATTTTTGATTGCTGGAATTTTGTAAAATGTCATTTTTTACAATACGTTCGGTGAAATTTCGGTTTGACAGACCGAGTTCAGCAAAATAAAAAGTACAGAACATAATTTTAGTAAAGATAGTTCGTAGTGGTAAGATGACAGTCAACATCGGATTGAATCCGATCGATGTTTACTAATTGTCAACGTGTTACTCCAAACCATCTTTACTCACTTTTGGGTAGCCATACTTCCGACGAATTTGTGTCAATCGTACTAAAATTTGGATTGTTCAGAAATAGCGTGTACTTAAAAAAAAGTTTAAATTCGACTTTTAGTATATGTCCAGCCGAAGCTAGGACAAATTCGACTTTTATTATGTTATTTTAATTTTTGTTCCGTTCAGAAGAAATACGAACTGACCGATTTTAATAGATTCGTTGGCCGTATGCAAAAAGTGCCCTTGTTTTAAATTGATGGTAGCTGTAGAATAGTGTTTGTGTTTTTATTGGTTAAAGTGAAACGAAATATTTTCATTTTTCATTTTCATTTTCATTTTGCAGCGTTTGGTGAGTCAATGGGAGCGCAAGTCAATCCAAAGCCGAGAGTTAGGAAGGGTTAATGCAAACTGGTGTATGCGGACTACTTGAACGCCATAGAAGACGATAACGATTAGGTTATGGTAAGGGGTTTGTAGAGCTCTTGGAATATTATGGCCACGTTGTTACAAAATGACCTGAAATGTTTAATGTGTTTATGTTAAATTACGTAAGTTCTCTTCGAAAACATGTATGTTGTTAATGAAATTTCTGTGTTATTTGATTTCTGTTTGATTTCCTATATACTGACTTTGATGCAGTCTTTGCATCCTTTCCTTACAAAAACTGCATGTAGGTCATGGTTGGGAAGGTCATTTGTACTTTTTTCGTTCCATTTCACCGCAATTCTCGGCTACCTAGACCGCATCCGGTGCTTGAACTTCCCAACCACTCGGGGCCATAGTGGTAGCAGAACCGCCAGCATAGAGTTAGTAGCATAAAAAAAGAAGAGAAAAAAGATTTTAGTGGCATGCAGGGTGTATGTAAGATTATTGGTGATATTTTCACAAAGACTTTTCGTTTCATTGTAATTGTAATTGTAATTGTTCAGTGTATAGTCCGTGCTTTCCTGCTAAGATTGCGTATCCGGGGACTCACACCCAGGTCTATACACCTATAGTCCTTCCCGTTGCACTCGTCAGCTCATGCGATACGCTAGATGGGTGGTCGTATCCGGGTCCTCCACTGGGTAGGCACAAGTGTCCGTCCAGTTTCTGGTACATTAAATCGTGATTTATGCCTGAATGAAGTACTAATGCTTTAAAAGTTATAAGGAAACCCGTGTGGAAACAACTTATTAGTAATTGGGAAACTAGGAGAATTTAAAATTTAACACTTCATTTGATCACTTTTTAAAAAATAAAAAATTAAACCTTGAAACACTTTTTTAAATTTTCGCTAGAATTCGCGAGCAAATTCCATTTAATTCCACTATGAGCTTATCTTTTGACAGATAGGCCTATTTCGTCTGCTACTTACAGACTTCTTCAGTGTCGAGCACTCGTTCTACTAATACGCTCAAAAAAGTTTTTTTTTTAAAAATAGTGTTTAAAAAAAAGTGAAAGTGAACTTATTAGTAGTTATTGATATTGCGCTCAATGGGCCATTTTATAATGAGGATTTTATTCCAACCTCTTGAAAATATTTCAAACTTTTGAGAGTGGGACCAACGTCCATGTTTGTACCTTTTAGATTTTGGATTATTAGTTACATTACATGAACCTATCTTATTAAGGACATACACGACGGAATCCCCTTATGGCAGGAGCGATGGCTTCCTCATCCACAGATGCACACTTTGGGTTTGCTCAACAAAATATGCCAAATTAATCCACTTACCTGTACTAAATCATTGCCATACTGCTAATAGGACAGCAGAACACAATATTTAATCAGTTCATACTGTTTATTTCACTGAAAAAACTCTGAATTGATCAACTAGTGCTTATTTCCACAGAGCAGGTAATTTTCCGTCGTCTTTGTTTACCTTTTAAAGCCAGGATCTGCCTATTATTTTCTCCCAAAATACTGTATTTCCACTTCCCGTAGCCACTTGAACACGACATTTACTTTCACTGAAAGATTAATAATCATCGCGATCTTGAAAATAGTGGACGAAAAATCTGTTTAATTAGCGAGAATGGTGCAAAAATTCAGCAGCCGGTCTCAAAACTACGCGTTTTGCTTTTTCTAATTTACACTCAGCTGTGCTTAGCGTAACAGAGCGCAGTGTTGTCAGCAACTGTTTGCGCGAGTGTGCTGGACTAAAGTTAAGTGTTTTGATTAACGAAGTAAAAAATGCCGCGTCTTACCAAAAGAAAAAAACGGCTTTTTTGCGTGAACGGGCTAAAAAAGTGATAAAAAGTGCTGTTGATCCCTTATCATTCGAAAACCCGTGGAATAGTGGTTTTACTTTACCGTAAACTGATGCTGAAATTCATCGAAAAATAAGTTCCGGAGAAGAATCTGTCGGTGAATCTTCCGACTTTACAAATGACGTTCCAATACCTGTCCCAAATGATACTGGTTTTAAAAATCCCGGTCATACTTCCGAATCCAATGGTGAGTGTGTTTTTGATTTGCTTTGCAATTGCTTGTTGATTTGTTTGTTGTTTGGAAAGAAAAGGTAAACAGCCTTCATTCCCTTCCTTTTCCTTGGAAGCACGAGCCAGGGGTAGGGGAGTCTGAGTTGACTTGATCCCCCTTTTTCGTTATGGATATATGCGGAAAAAATGGAACTCGGTGCGGTTTTTTCACAAGCTCATAGTTTCATATTAACAAAAAACAACACCTTTAAGTGTTCGACAGGGTTCACGGGTACCCACCAAATTCAAATAATTGTAACTCTGGCAATTATCGACCGATTTCAATTGTTTAAGCACTGTTGGATGCAGAATCTCATTCGCTTTATGGAGATTATATGCAATATCTATTTGAGTGCATCTGATTTCCGGGAATCCGGGTTACCGAGGCTGGGGTTCTGTAAGGAGAGACTCTTTGGGAATATCAATTGAATTTTCGGGAATGGATGTCACAATCTTTCGAATAACGCCATAAAATGGTTTCAGTTGACTCTAAATATTCACAGTCTTCAGCAGTGAAATTTTGACGCAATTTTGGTCAAATGTTTAAAAAAATATTAGGGATCTTTAAAACAATTGAAAAACGTCCAAGGTTCTCAAACTAAACATATTATTTTTATATTTTTATCTCGCTTCGCAATCTGAAGCAAATTTCACCTTAACAATACTCTGTGTAAAGACGATTCGTTATGGGAAATCGACTATACATTACCTGTTCTAGATTAAAAAAAACGCGGGAAAAAGTCTCGACTTGTTGTTCTGCTCTGGATTCTCAATGCACATCTGTCAGGTACATAAATGCAAAGTCATTTTTGTGAACAGCAATTATCATACTGATTACGTCATGCATGAAGTAATTTTAAATGAATCGTAACGTTAAAACCTAAATTGAAAAAAAGTACAATTATTTTTTTTGAAACACGTGCTGAAAAAAGTGGCACATGATGATATTTCTGTTAAAGTATAGAGTAAATACATACATTTACTTTACCATAGCTCCACATTGAAATAAATTTAAGCAAACAAAATCTATTTATTTTTATTAACATCACAAAATAAAATAATATCTCTTTGTGTTTGTGGTACGTACCAAAGTAACTTCAAAACATTCAACTTGATTCGTGTGAAAAAATTAATAACAATGCGGCAATCGAATGATGTTGTATAACATGAGCTGACGTTGGTTGTCAGAGTTCAGCATGACTTGAAAAGGTCCCAGGAATCGGTTTTCAAACTGCAAAAATCCCATTTATTATCTCAGATGCATAATTTCAAACGTTTTCAATACATTTTATGTTTCAGCCATCTACTCAAAGACTCTTTCGATAGTTTGAAGAAGAACTGAACAATAAAATTTAAAATTCACCAATTTTTGTATTTAACTAGATGTATGGCTTAGTATTTAGCTTGCAAATTATGCCCCAGACTCCCCCAAAAAGGCTTCTTATTTTGAGGCTTCTTGCTTTTTCAAAAATGTGAATATAGTAGGGAATAATTAAATGGATGTACTCTAATCCACAAAGAAAAATTAAAATTACTGGCAACCATGATCGTTTTCTTCATGATGCACCAATACTATCATATGAGAGCAAAAAAGTGTTTGCACTACTACATGCATGTTGAATACTAAGGATTCAAGGGAGTTTCACCTTAAATGTCTATTTTAACAACCAAATTACAGCAAGGAAGGCCAACATTGGTTAACAAATTCTCTGTACAGCCCTTCCCTTATACATCCAAACCCAACACTTCATCACATCCAAATGATTTAATAAGGTCGATATCGGGCTACTTACAGGACTGCGGTTTCTTCTAATAATACTCCTAAAAGTTTGAATTAGTATGAAATGAGCTTCCATTTGAA
>JASCZW010014222.1:0-23450 GCA_034211315.2 Aedes japonicus
ACCTATTTTAACCTCGGGTAAACCTCGAGTAAACAGCCTAAATCCAACTAATCCTAGTACGAAGTCATTACACGATAAAAAAATGAATTATCGGCTTCGTAAAGCCTAAAAAACTAAATGAACTAGGTGAAATGAGACTTAAGTATATCACATAACTTTAACGAACTCCAGTACTTTTTAAAAAAATAGATAACGTATGCATTAGAAAAGTAACTTAGAACGAATGGCGATGCAAAAAAAATGCTACAAGGTAATACTGAGGTAGTCATTTAAAGACTACATTCTATGAATTTCAATAAACATCCTCCGTACGTCAAAAAATACTTACTTTTCAATTCCAAAAAAATTAATACTTTTAAGTCCTTTTTTTATTCAAGTATGATAGAAAAAATGCAAAAAAACAGGGCTATCATCAAAGTGGAAATCTTTATTTCTTCTAGTTGACTGGTTTTGCCGGAAAAAAAAGTGATAATAAAAAAATGGGGCAACATACGAGGCACTAATTAGATCATTTAGATTGATCTATATCTATTGATACTATAACCGGAAATAAAAAATTTCTTCTGCAAATCATCAATCCACGCAAGTAGAAACATGTTCCTACCTTGTGGTGTATTTTATTTGCATGTACGGGGTTTTGAATTAAATCGATAAACTATTGAGATATTGGCGCTGAGTTTCTTATTCATTTTCATTTAATAAAGTGACTGGTTCTTACACTCATGCTCATTAAAAAAAAATGCATAGTTTCATTTTCTCCAGTATTTTTTTCGAGTAAAATCAATCATTTTCCATGTAATAAGATTATTTGGTTCATGATCGGTAATTGATTTAAATTTGATTTTGTATTATTGTATTTTAATTGTATGATCATTTTCATCCGGTTGGGAAAGAAGCAAAGGGAACAGAAATATAAACAAACAAAATCGTCAGCTGCGTGCACGGCCCTCAGAAAATACTCATAAAAGGGTAGACTCCGCTTAGCTTGCCGCAGCTTGGTCAATTTACCGGTTCAGTCAAGCCTAGCAGTGATTGACAGTAGACAGGATGTCCTGAGCCGCTTTCATTTGAGCCGTTTCAACTATCAAATGAAGTCTAATTATTTGTTTTGGTTGTTTGTTTTGATGTGAAACACAACAGAAAGCGATCTTTCTACTGTGTATGACGTGCACAACGAAAACGAACAACAACAGACGCATCAACAGACAGAATTTACAAATTTGACATTATTTTGACAGCTTAGCTTGCTGAGATGTTGTCTGCGTGAAAAAGGGATCCTTGTCATAGGCCTGGGTTCAGTCCATTTCATTTTTGCTACATTTGTTCAACTGATGATGGAACTCAGAGATTCTAAACCAAGCGTGTTGGATTTTTTCATTTACTTTTGCTCTTAACCAATAACCTTTAAATGCTCAAAACATAGGGCAAATTTTGCGTGCTGCTTAACTTCGTAGTCAACTTTTATTTGCAGTTTTCAATTTTCAGCAAAGTCTACAAATTCAAACAAGCAATGATGACGTTTGCATTAAAAAAAAATTGACTTTTTTGGAGGGTGATATAAAAAGCTAAGACAGATAATTGCTTTTGATATATTTCACATGGCAAGTAGTTTTTAAGCTTACTTGCAAAAAATTCTACGCCCTTGCGAGCGGCCTTCCGGCAGTTAACCGGAACATTTGCCATGGAAGACAAAAACATGCGTGTGGGCATGTTTATGAATTCTTTCTTCGTTTTATTTATCAATTCCTCCTCAGTTTTTACCACAAAAATGTTGGAGTAGATTTTACGCTTTAACGGGTGTCCACTAAATAATGAGAACGAAAAGAATGGGTCAGGAAAAAAATACCAGTGAAGTTTTGTTCAAACTGATTTATTTTATTAAAAGGGTCAACTTAAATCTTCAAACTAAGTTTAGTGAATATTGTCATATGGTCCGTGGTCCGCCGTGCGGCGCAGCTTAGTCGTTATGCTGGAACATGACCGTTGGACGGCAGCCACATCGATTTTTCGGATGCAGTTTTTGATCCTGTTGGTAAGTTGCTTGGTGTTCTTGGCCTTCCAATTATCCTTGTATACCATGGAGCTCAAAAGACCGAAGAAATCCTCGATAGGACGGCACTGTGGCAAATTTGTCGGATTCCGGTCTTTTGGGACATATGGTATATTTTGGCTCTCCAAAAACGTTAGCGTTTTTTTTGCGTAGTGCGATGATGCCTTGTCCGGCCAAAACACGTATTTGCCATCCGAGTGATGTTGTTTAAGAAATGGGATGAGTATTTTCTGCAAACACTCTCTTTGGTACACCTCCTGGTTGATGGCCAAACCGCTTGGTTTGAACCACGGCTTCGAAATACCCTTATCGGATATTACGATGTATAACATAACCTTCGATTCAAATTTTTGCTTGAACTTATACATTACTTTTGGAGGAGTAGTAGATTTGTCCTTAGTGTAGAATCGGTCGTTTCCCGGTATCTGAGACTTCGAAAGAGGAAAGTAGCTTTCGTCGTTCAGAGCGAAAGATTTTCCGCCGTAATTCCGAGTCATCCAGCGGCATTGGGATTTCACGGTTTGAATCTGCTCATCTGTGTACTCTGGGGATCTGGTTTCTTTCTACACACTATTCCTTCTTTCTTTAGCGTCTTGCAGATGAGTGACTTCGAACAATGGAACTTTCGGACTGCTTCCCGTTGACTTACCGAATCCTTGTTGTTGAACATGCTGCGCAGCGAGCGGAGCGTTTTCTCATTCATTATTTTCGCTGGACGGCCGCAACCTTTCTTCCGGGTTACTCTCATGCATGCCAGGATACGGTATACGGTGGATACCGGAACTTTTTCACGACAAAAATGGTCCACCGTGTATTTTTTTCCACGATCTTCGTTCGCTTGAAAGAATTGTACAACGCGCGCGCGCAGTTCTTCCTGTTTCGACGGCATGCTGAACACGACTGAACATGTTAGAGTGAAATAAGAGTGTATGAAAATTTTCTGGAGAGTGCAACGATTCATTCATCTAAAGTGACATTTCTATGCGGCCGTTTTTGTTCTGATGGAAAAGTATTGAAATCATTCTCATTTTTTACTGGACACCCGTTAGGTTGGCCTAGAAAATCTCGATGGGACGCATCTGGGAGACGTTGGGCGGGTTCGCCGACTTGGGTACCACATCGATATTCAGACGCTCCAACTTCTCCAACGATCGCTTCGAGTAGTGAGCCAACGCCAGATCCGGCCAGTACACCGCGTCTTTGCCCTTTTGGTAATTCTTGATGCACGACGCAACTTCCGGCAGGCATTTCGTACTATAAATTTCCCGGTTCACGGCCAGTCCGGAGCGAAAGAAGAGTGATTTTGACATCCCCTTCTCGCTGATTGTCAGTCACTGCAGTACCTTCTTGAGGAACTTGGTGTGTGAAATGAACTTTATCTCGGAGCTCACTTTCTTCGTGGGGGAAGTAAAATACGAAGTGCCCTGCCACGTCGCGATTCGCCGGAAAAATCAAGTTGACCACCCTATTCAGCCGCTGCCGCTGCGTCATTGCCTGCAGCTCCGAAACCACTGGACGAGACTTCCGCGTCCTGACATGTATGTTCATGTTCACCAGGTACTTTTTCACTGTTTGGTCGGTTGAACCGACCTCCCGGCCAAGCGCACGCAGCGATGTAGTCACTTTTCCCTCGGTATTCCTCTTCAGCAACCTTTGGAGCTTCTTGTCGCTCTGGGTCGTCAGCCGTCCGGAACCGGGCCTTCTTTCGATGCTCTGATTGTTGTCTAATAGTGCCAAGATGTTGTGTTCTATCACGGTTAGAGTTCGACTGATAGAGCTGTCAAATTTGGTCTGCTCACTCATGGGTTACTATGATTGATGCTGCATGGGTAGTTTCGTCAGTGCGGGTGAAGGAAAACCCATGAAAAATCGGCAATTTTTGTACAATTTTATTAATGCACATGTTATTAGAAGTAATCAAAGAAATTCCCCTGCATTGGTGAGATGCACGGAAAATCTAGAAGAATAACCTTACAATCAAAGTTTCTCTCAGTCATGATATGGCAGCATTATTTCTTCACAAAATGCAAATATCCCATTGACATTAAACACCCGAACAATATGCGGCACACGGGAAACGGCATAAGTTTCAACCTTTTCTCGTTATGCAAAGTTTTTTCTTCCTTCTATCGAAAGGCTCGTCAATCCGGAGTGCATAATCCCCATCAATCAACGCTGAACGGTCCGAAACAAAGACCGTGCCCCGATTCATGGCAAACACAGGACGAAAATCCATGGCACTGCGTTTTCGAAGAAACGTATCGGAACCACTTGATCGAGTTGTCGAGTGTCCTCCTGAATGAGAGTGACTGGAAAAAAAGAAGTCCATAATTGCTGAGCGATAAGCGATCTGGGACCGGAATAATCGTCATCGTCGTCCGCAGGATTTTTTTTTTCTCTCTCTCTCTCCCTCAAGTGGACCCACAAAACTGAGACAAAAGGAGGGCATAGGCATAGGGAAAAAGGAAATCAACCCGCTCGGCCTCAAGTGGGCATCCGTCGTCGACTGTGGCTTCTGTGGCCATACAAAAACCGTGGGACTTCTCCGAAGTAATTTCCGGATTCTAGCTGTGATTATTTGCCTGAGTGTGTTGACTTTGACTGCAACAACTGCGGTAGGCAGCAGCAGCAGCAGGGGAAGGGTTTGAAATCTTTTGCCCGATTTTCCGCTTTGTTCCAATTCGCGAACGGCCGCGAACAGAAAGGAAGTTTATTCCGTGGCGAGAGAGGGAGAGACAGCAGGGTTGATGTCGTCGTTTGCCATCTTGAGAACACTTGAGACTAATTGATCTTTTGCTTTCCGCTTGGTCGGGTTGCATCGACACCGTGGCGGTAAGGGATCCGGGGAATCAACTTAAGAAAAGCGAACTGATTAAGAAAATGCATTGTTTTTTTTTCGTCGTTTAATCCTGTCAAGGAGCCAAGGGGGATTGAACGTTTTGGCGAAGGAGTCCTTAGGTTGATTAGGGGACGGAGAACATTGGTTATGTGAAACCGAAAGTGCGATCAACCGGGGAAATCGATCCACCTTAAGAGTTAATATTGAGACGATAAGCACCTCGAGACTGCGTGGGAATTTTAGATGTTAGAGCAGACTTTTCAACTAACATATTTTACATAACCTAGTACCTCGTTAAAGTGCAATTAATCGTTGCGACACAACGATCTGAGTTTGATTCCACCCGAAATGTATTTTCAATTGACAATTTGATTGTGTTCCATTCTTCAGTGCCTTTGTCCCGCCTGCCAATGCCAGATCGAGGTGGCATTCAATGCAAACCTTCACTCCCAGTTCCCCTGATTCTCACAGTTCTCAAACGCACACGCAAGTTCCGGATGGAATAGCCTTCTTCCAGTTCCCGCATTCAGTGGCACAAGAGAGCACCCCGAAATTCCGGTCACGTCCCAGGGGATTCCGAATCCACCCGAATGAATAGACCGACATAATCGTCTTGAAAAAACATTTAAAATAATTGCAACAAAAACCTCGTCACAGTAATAACACCTTTTCGGTCTATTGTCGCCTGGATCCACCCCCTGAATCGCCCCGCATCTTCCTTCCCCTACTCTCAACCTCGTAATGGGCTTGTAAAATTTCAGGAATCAAATTCATTCACACCATTAACATAAAAGTGCGTGCGATCCTTTTGCATCCATCGAACCAACAACGAGGGATTCTTCCCGATTCAATAGAGCCAAAAGTGTCAAACGCAAAAATGCTCGACGCCCACTTCCGCCAACGCCACAATTCGCCTGTTTGTTGTGCTGCATTGTGCTGCGTTGGACAAAAAGGACTCGTTTCTCTCTCTCTATTCCTACAACTAGCAGCACACAAGCACACTATGTCCTACTTGGCTAAGGTTTTCTTCCCTCTAATGGGCTCCGGGGACCTTCTGGGCGCGTCGGCGGTGTTGACGACAGCTTCCCTTTACCCTCGTCTTCTCCCACCCTTCTGATTGTGCCGTACATAAAAAGTATGTTTAGAGTTTTGTTTTCCTATTGGAGTGATTGTGTCGACCATCAAAACTTGCATCGACCAGAATAACGACGACGAAGGACAAAAAATCAACCTTTGTAATCGCGTATGGTTTCTTTTGTCGAAGAAAGGTGATTTCAGTCCCTCCATGGGTTCTTTACACTCATTCATAAAAAAGTGCCATTTATTCCATACATCCATAAGGGCATAATGCATCGAGAAACGTGTTATTTTGTCTACACGCTAATTAGGCTTTCAGGGACCACTGACGCATTCCTGGGAAATTGAAAACAACAAAAAAAAAGATGGATTGGATTTCATTCAGCTCCTTCTGGTGTCGAACGGCGTTTCTCATCGCTGGCCACGGTGAATTCTTCGTAGAAGTTGTTTCCAAGGCGGCAATTTTCGTCGATGTGGAGGTAAGGGCCAGCGTAGTCTGAAAAAATGGAAAGATTGTTTTGAATAGTTAGTCATTCCGTCAGAACCCAAGTAACATTGCCAAAACCATCCAGCTTTATTAAGTTTTATTATAGTTTTTTGAAAGCCTCTGAAAATCAATTTGGTTTTATTATGGTACCAAGAGCAGGGCTGGTAGCGGATTTAAGGCTAAATAATAGTGACTTTAGTGACTAATATAATAAAAATAGTGACCAAATAGTGACCAAATTGTTACCAAATTGTGACTAAAAAGTGATTTCCAAATTTTAGTATTTTTTAATCTTTTATACATTTGATGTATAAGTACAGTAAAAATGAACTAAGTGTTCACCCCAATAATGCATAATACTGCGGTCTTTTTGGTTTTTTTTTGGAAAAAAGCCTGTAATCAAGCAACTTTTTTTCCTCCACGGCCTCCTGCACTTGGTCCGTAGCTCGTTTTTGCAAAAACAAGTCTATACGCACGATTGAAACGCCTTAGTAAACATCTGGTTCCAAGACTCGTCAATTCTGTACTCTGTATTCAAGGTCAGCACCTAGCAGTTTAACAAGTTCTTTTCGTCAATGAGAAGATCATTGTTGACCTGAATCGGAAGCAACTTGGCGATCTTCACAACATACTTGGAGCTTTCACTGGATGCATTAGATGGTTGGAGGCATTAACAAAATTTAATTAACAAGTTCTACAAACCAGAAATTCGATGTAGGACTACGGCTTTGTTTTCTATACTGGGGTAAAATTTAAAAAAAATCGCATTGCGACCGTCACGAAAAGTGGTCAGGTTTTCAGCATTAATATCTCAGTCATTTTTTAATAGCTTTTTTTTCAAATTTTACACCAACCGATTGGAAGTATTTCTACGCATTGACTTCAATAGAGAACATTGTTGATTTCAGACCACATACTTTTGAAAAATTCATAAATGTTGAGCCTTGCCTTAAAAAGTATATTAAATCCTTCAGGCCTAAGGGGTCATATGTAACCCCAAAAGAATAATGGTTATATAAAATCACACAGACTGAATACAAGTGTACACTGTATTGGACAAATTTGTTCTCCATATTTTTTTCTATCTGGAAAAAATAAAAAGTATATGAGTTTAAGAACGAATTAACGACCTAGAACATCTTGAATATGAAGTTCAGGAAGAAAAATAAATGCCTTAAAGGGTGTATTCGATTAAAATGGCCCACAGATAATCTTCTGTAACTTTTGAATCGTATGAGTAAAAAACCTAGAGTTTGAGTAAATCTTATCCATAGTGTATTATTTACATCTGCCAAGTTTCATAGTTATACATTCAGTAGTTCCAGTCATGTCGTCAAAACAAGAAATTGTCCGTGAGAAAATTTTGTGCACTCACAATCAAAATCCAGGGGCGTCCCACCGGTGGATTGCTAAAAGGCTTGGAATTGCAAATACAACTGTGTCTCGTGTAATAAGAACCTTCAAGGAGCGTCTGAGTGTCCAAAGGAAGGAAGGGAGTGGTTGCAAAAGTGGTCCAATGGACAGTAAAATGGCCTGGAAAGTCGTACAACAATTCAAGAACCGTCCAAATATGTCAATTCGAGATCTCGCTAAAAAGTCTAAGGTGTCAGTCGGTTTTGTGCAGAAAACCATGAAGCGTGCTGGGTTACATGTTTACAAAGTGCAAAAAGCCCCAAACCGGAATGAAAAACAAAACATCACTGCGAAAACCCGCACCCGGAAACTTTACACGAAGCTGCTCACCAAATCCGGTTGCATCGTGATGGATGACGAAACATACGTCAAGGCCGACTTCCGTCAACTTCCTGGGCAAGAATATTTCGTTGCCAAGTCGAAGTTCGATGTTCCGGAGGATGTTCGAAAGAAGAAACTATCGAAATTTGCAAAGAAGTTTCTAATCTGGCAGGCGATTTGCGGATGTGGTGAAATAAGTGCTCCCTTCATCACTTCCGGAACAATAAACGGTGCGATTTACACGGAAGAGTGCCTTAAGAAGCGTCTCTTGCCATTCATTAAGAAGCACAAAGGATCAACTCTGTTTTGGCCTGATCTAGCATCCTGCCACTACGCTCGAAACGTATTGGAGTGGTACCGAGCCAACGGAGTCAATTTTGTGCCAAAGGATATGAACCCACCAAATTCACCGGAACTTCATCCAATTGAAGAATTCTGGGCAATTATGAAAACGGAACTTCGCAAACATCCCAAAACTATAAAAACAGAGCTAGAATTGAAGAAAATTTGGGTAAAAACAACAAAAACACTGGGAAAATCGGTTGTACAAAATTTGATGGGTGGAGTGAAAAGGAAGGTGCGGGCATTCGGGATGGGAGACGAAATTGAATAAAACGAATGTTGTAAATCAAAACTCATTAGTAGTTCTTCATTCCCTGAAAATTTCAAGAAAATCCGATAATCAGTTTAATTTTGATGAGTATATATGTGTGTGCCATTTTTATCGAATACACCCTTTATTAAAAGTGAAAAAAGTTGCTTAAGAATATTGTAAATATGCATACGTACATATTGTTAAGCTCTCGTTGATACACGTTATATATTTTTTTGGTATGTTTCTGAGAGGTTCTAGGTCATCCAAAATGAACTTGAGTTAAGAACTTCAGATCTACCGTTGTAACAGTAGCATTTAGGGCTATATAAGGTTATGATATGTATTGAAACATATTGAATGAAACTTTTGGAAGGAAACAGTCATTATTCGATAACTTTATGATGTTCTAGGTCATCCAAGCTGTCCTTGAGTTCAGAACATAAGATCTACAGTAGCAACTTTAGCTTTAGGGGTTATGCAAACTTACGCTACGTATTCAACCATATTCAGTGAATATTTTCGAGCGTAAAAAAAGCTCATGAGATAAACAGGGATGATCTAGGCTATCCAAACAGTCTTTGAATTCAGAACATATGATCTACAGTTGTAACAGTAGGTGCTAAGAGTGTGCAAAGGGACAATATGTATTTAACAAAAATACACAAGAAGATAATCTTGGGCTGGTTTAGGTCATACAAACTGTCAAACTGGCATTCAGAACTAAAGAATTACAGTTGTGACAGTAAATTTTAGGCAATCCAAAGTTTAAAAAAATATTTGAACATATTTAATTGACATTCTTGAAGTCAAAACATATTATAAAGCAATGTGACATGTTCCAGGTCATCCAAACTATCCTTGAGATCAGAACATAGGACCTACAGTTCTAACAAAAGCTGTCTTGGCTATGCAAAGTTACGATGTGTTTTGAAACATATTCAATGAATATTTTGGAAGAATAACATACATTATGAGATAATCGGATATTCTAGGTTATCCAATTTTTCTTGGAATTCAAAGGATAAAATTTACAGCTGTAGATTTTAAGTTTTGAATTGTAGCCTCAAATCAACAGCTTTTTGTACTCAACAGAGTAACAATATGTATATGACCAAATTAAGCGTGTCTTTTTGAAGGTCAACCAATATAATAAGATATCTTGGGATGTTCAAGGTCATCAAAACTGCCTTGGAGTTTAAAATTTAGGATCTATAGTCGTAAAGTTAGCTTTATAATCTATAAAAGGTTACGATATGCATTCAAACACATACAGTGAAGCTTCTGTAACCTTACCAGTCATTATCAGATTATCTCGGGATGTTCAGGTTCATAAAAACTGACATTGAGTTCAGAACTCATGATATACGGTAGTAATCGTAGCCTTTTGGGCTATACCTAGCTACCATCAATATTCAAACATATTCAATTATTATTCTGAAACGTCCACAGACATTATAGGTTAACCTTGTTAGTTTCAGGTCATTCAAACTGTCCTTCAAAACTAAAGGTCTACAATTGTAACAATAGCTTTATCATAAATTATGGGCTATACAAAGTTGAGTTAGTTTTTTTGGCATAGAATATCCCAAGATTATGTCATAATGTAAGTTGGCCAGGCCATTCAGGCAGACAGAATTTGCCAGGGCATCTAGTTTTTTGTTGTATATCTCTCGACATTATATAGTGTGGCCAGATCACTGAATCAGGTTGACTATTGTACAACATGTAAAAGTGATATTTTTTAAACTATGTGTGACTTTAGTGACTTTAGTGACCATTTTCTGAAAAATAGTGACTTTAGTGACTTTTGGATGCAAATAGTGACTTTTTAGTGACTAGACTCAAAATAGTGACCAAGTCACTAAAAAGTGACCTGCTACCAGCCCTGCACGAGGTGCCAATAGGTTTTTCATTTTCGTCAGGTCCATGAGAACCTACACAGCTTCTTACAAACGATCTTAAAACCTTGTCTTCTACTTTTACTTCTATCAAAGTTTTTGTTTCGACTTTATGAACTCCTAAAATGCTGTTTTGAAATACCGTTTTAGGACTCATACATGTTATCTTATTGTGGTCAGTTGAAAAAGCATTTTTAAACCACTTTGCCTCTAGTAAACAAAAAATTGGCATTGAGGGAAGTCACCAAATGACCAAATACTTTTATAATAGTCATTGCGAAGATAATTTGGCTTTTTGGAAAACGTGTGGTTTTTCTCAATCGCCATATTGAAGTATAAGAAATCATTGTAATGTGGAAAAATAAATACATCAAATATTGAACGTAATGCAAAAAAAGTGAAGATCGGAGACTAGTTTCCGCATTCTTTTATGTAACCTGATTGAATTCCATCAATTTTCAGGAAATGCATGATTAATTTATCGAATATATTCGTTTCAATTTCAGTTTTGATGTTGTAAACTTGCACAATTTCTGAGGCGTTTAATTTTAAGGTTTTATCGTGCCAATAGTCACCATAAAATTAAATGCGCATATGATTTAGAGCAGGATACGCTGTAAAAAACTCAATTTGTTTTGGATATTTTGCTATCAAACAAAATTTTCCGCATCACTAGAACTTTTTTCATAGGTATTATCTACTGTTAAATGAATAAAAAGAGCAGAGAATCGAACAAACCAGAAGAATTGCAAGGTGCAGACTGCAAGGTGTACTTCGGACCTAGGGGTTCTACAACAGTGAACCAATTTCAAATCGCTAATTGCATATTGATTTTTGCAAGATCCAAGCCGATTCTAATTGGACATATCGAAGTCATTCGTGACGTCTGTTTTCAGAGTAAACTAGCTGAATTGCGCGCACTCAGAGAAAAGAAGACATAACCATGTGTGTTTATACAATCCAACGCCCACCGTCCGGCAGGGATTTTATGCAAGAAAAATGTTACCAGTTAAACGAACTATTGTCGACTCGACAAACATTTTTAGCCCGGAAGTTGGAAGGTGATAGCTCTGTTGAGTTCCAGTGACCCATTTCAGAATGCCTGGTTACTCACGTCCATTCCGAGGTCACTTTCACTTACAACAAGCTCCGCCTAAGCACAGTACACTAAGGTTTTTTTTGACACGGGGGATACGTACCGTGTAAAAAAAACCGTGCAAAAAAAACCGTGCAAAAAAAACCGCGTTAATTCCGGAATCCGTGTAAAAAAAACCGTGCTAATTCCGAAAAACCGTGTTAAAAAAAACCGTGCTAATTCCGAAATCCGTGTAAAAAAACCGTGTTAATTCCGAAATCCGTATAAAAAAAACTTTTATAACATTATAAGTCTTTTGCAATGCTAAATTTTTGAACTTTGCTCAAGACCGCACCTTTGCAGATATTAAGGGTCTCGAGATATGCCATCATGAATGTACTTGTATTATTCCCACTTATCCCCACACACATTCACTCCGGCCCTATTTTGTGTTCTGGCCCTGGGGCCCTCGCTTGACTCTTGTAACTTGTTTTGCTATCCATTCCACTGTTTAGAAAATCTTCTAAGTGTTTTTCATTGCAAAAGACTTAGAATGTTATAAAAGTTTTTTTTATACGGATCTCGGAATTAGCACGGTTTTTTAACACGGTTTTTCGGAATTAGCACGGTTTTGTTTACATGGGTTGGACAAAACCGTGCAAAAAAAACCGTGTTAATTCCGGAATCCGTGCAAAAAAGCCGTGCAAAAAAAACCGTGCAAAAAAACCGTGTAAAAAAAACTCTAGTGTACAAACTTCAAATGGATATAGGTACTGTGCATACACTTCCATCATCAAATCTTATTGTTTTGAGAATGGCACGTATTTAGCAGTAACGTTCAAATTCAGAAAGATCTCACCGGATATTATTGTTGATCTTCAGTCTTCATTTGGACGGCTTCCCTGTGATGCTAAAAGATGCATTTATGTCTCTGCAGAAGAAGCGCTCCACTATTCGGTAAATATTTTCACATCATCCTTTTTCGAATGGAACAGCCCGAATACAATAAGTACTTCGCGCACAAATGCAATACAACGAAGATCACAGGTAAAAAACACTTCCGAGAATAAATATAACTTGAAAAATCACAATCATTGTCCAACGAAAGAGAAAAAGCTTCACAGCTCTCCATCTGTACACCACGTGGTGAGTGCATCTGATATTAAATGCCAGCCACATACGCTCGCGTGCGCGTTAGCTTCGATCTTTGCTTCTAACCAGCAAATGGCCGTTTTCTACATTGCACTGATTTTCTATTTGCTCTCTTCTTCACACACTGCCAACAATCAAAATCCTCCGCTTTTAGGCAACTCTATATCGACTTCTAAACTGCTTATAATCATCAAATCACTCGCGACAAAACGGAAAAATACTCTAATTTAATCATTTATGTCCGCGTGACACAATACTAACGGCACTAACAAACTCAACTAAGCTGACATTAACTATTCCTCCGGGTGCGGGGTAGAAGCACAAAAAAAAACAAAACAACGGGGAAAAACTACCAACCATCAAATTTGAGATACAATTTTTTGGAAGGAATCGATTAAATTCACTACATCCTTTGTTTGTTTAGGTTAAATTGCGAATAGGGTATGTGTCCCTTAACTCAGCCTATTGTGCAATGATCGATTACATTATTTACCATAGCTCATTAAGATTTGAAGCTGTAAGCGAGATTCAACTAAGTAAACACTTGCTAAGATAAGTTTGATAAGTCATTTGGTTGTATGTATCACGAAAAGTTACACAATTTTTTGTATAAACTCAGAAAGATTCGAGGGATATGAATTTAATATCGGTCTATAAGCACCAAACTGGGTCTATTTATGGATGCAACTTCGTCCCATTCGATGGACTTATTACTAAATGCAGTCTTGGTACGGTTTTTATTTTTATAATATTATGAATTAAGGCATTACTAGCTGTATTCGATTTACCTCATATAACATTTCAAATAACGAACTAAAGTAAAAATGCCCGAAACACTTAAGCGATGTTCATATATGATTTATCAGTCATTCATGTATGAAAATATTATGATTCACAATACAATGATTTTGTTCCTTTTGGTTAATGTTTAGATGAGCCACTTTAACATAAATAACATACAAATTCATGCATTTCCACTCAAATTTTACCAATAACAACCTTTTTACTACGTTACTGATACAACAGGCCATAGTTGGGAACATACAATAAAATATGTTCCCAACATTGGGTCTACGATTTTCTTGTAAAATCATTGTTATTTTAGCTATGTGAACAGCTAGTTTGTAACGTGTAACTATTTTCTGAACATTCAGACTGCATTACTTGCTTGATCGATTCAATTAATCCAAATTTAGATCACTTGAAGATCGTGTAGATCATCTGTTCAGCTTAACCTGTGAAATCATGATGCCCCAAAAATTACGCGGAAGTGAACAACTATAAGTTGAATAATATTGTCACAACTGCTTTGGATTACATCGGTCATACTAATAGCAACATGATTTTGTTGATTATCGGTATATTAATGACATATTTAGTAGATGGGCCGAATGAAGGTGCTAGGCTAAAATTACATCATCTTACCCTAGTTTTGATTTTATTTTTCGCGCAAATGACGCAGCAAAAACAAAACACGTCAGTTTCCAAGCATGGCTTGCTGCGATTGCATTCAAAATGGTTGTTGGAGTCCCAATTTTCAGTTACCGGTGAACATTGCATTTTTTTTTGGCGCAATTAGCCACAAAGAATTTGTGCCTGAATAGGGTATGACCCGGTATGTTTTGCCAAAATCCGTGAGGCGGTAACAGATAGAAATTTTCATCGAAACGTACCTTTCGACGTCTCAAACTTCATGATTTTTGTTAAGTAGTCTACGGTTAGTCTTGAAATGAACCAATGATCATTTTGGCCACTTTTGGACAACCCGGATGCCCCGGAGGAATACGGATTTTCGCCAAAACATTCCTTTCGACGGCTCAGGCTGCATTATTTTTCAAAAGTAATATACTTTTAGCCTTGAAATGGGCCAAACATGACAATTTTTAACGAAGATTATTTGGAGTATCAATAAAATCATTCCGTGATAATTTATAAATGTTTACAAAAGTCAACGATTTGCAAAAGAGCTGGGCGTTGTGATACATTATGTCAAACGGTACACATGGATGTTTCGAAATACTACCTCACAATGCCCTCCACTCAATTTCAAACTACTTCTATTCAATTTTCACAGCCTGCCGTGAGCTAACGGAACTATCAATACTTTCTCTTAAAAACTTTGTTCCAGCAAAAAAATTGCTGTCTACTCCTAGAGTCTCATGGTGATGAGGAATTATTTCCTTCTCAAAACAACATTTCTACCTATGTTTCAAACTGTATGGAATTGGTCAGTATCGTCATAATCGTTGATTTTCTTATCTTTTTATAACCAATAACTTTGCTTAGACAGTTCGAAAGACCATTTTGAAAGAGCGCCATCTTGCGCCATTTTGCGTTGCCTGGATTCTTCTATTCGATCCATGAGAATTCCGATTTATCAACATTACACCCATTTCACTCGAGAGCTTGCGTCTGTTAAAATGTTTTGAAATTGGAAATATCTTCGCAACATCATGGAATCCCAGTAGTGAACAGCAATTTCTGCTAGAACAAAAGATGTGAAGAGAAAGTATCGATAGAGCTCGCCAGGTTATGAAATTGTTTGAAATTGAGCGAAGGGCTTTTTGTGAGGTAGTATTTCCAAGCAAACGCACAAACCTTTGCCACACATCTCCATGTAGGGTAAGTCAAGGCAAGAACGGACCTTGACTGGCAAAAATGTACGCGTCTGGTTGTGCTCAAATACAGCCAATTGCCCAGAATTGTTCTAGCGATGTGAAGTCTCTGTTTTAACACTCATTTAAGACAACATGTGATGGAAATCAATTGAAATACATCTACAGTTTTTCATACAAAATTGTCATATTTGACATTCTCTATGTCAGCATTCGAAGGATGGATTCTGCTGAAATGTTTACAATAGCTCAGAAGTATCCTGAATTTTGAACTGTGTTAAATTTATAAACTGTGCTTCAAGTTGATGACTTACATCTGATCCACCCACTTTAAATCTTATAATGATATATTTTCTTAGAAGAATTAGTTTATTTCATTAGAATGAACAATTTTGCCGAAGAATTCATTCTTGTAGAACTTTTCAATTTTAAATTATTTAAAAACTAACATTTTGCCAAACCTTTGAACAATCTGATGCCACAGTCTTCAAAACTTGAAAATTTAAAAATTCAACACAGTACAAAACGGCAAATGCATTAGTTATATTCACCTATACTATAGTTGTTTACATTCTTTTCATGCCTTCATAAGTTTTCGAAAATTTTTCATGGAATTTCGATGCCCTTCTTAAGTTTAACCTCAAATTACCCATGAATGTTTGTTGTGAAGTTCTCAGTAGGTTTTTGATGAAATCTCGAGATCTTTTTCAAACAGACGAATCTGATTTTGTAAACAAAAGGGGAAGTAAGATTCAAACGTGAATTTATGAAAACTCTCAGCCCCCTTATGGAAAGTAGCATCACCATCATGTAGAGAATGTTATGCTTTGTGTTGGTGGCCCTAGTTTGTAAAAAAGTGCTAAGGGTTTCAAGAATTTAACATTTGAATCTTACTTCCCAACTTTGTTGACAAAATCAGATACGTTTGAAAAAGTACTCGAGAAATAATCCTCGGAATTCTTCTTCAAATTTTTTGAACTCTCGTTAGAAATTTAGCTCTGTATAACTTATAAATTTTCATTGTATTTTTCATAAAATTCTACTCTAAGAGAACCTTGGTTGGTGATTTGCTCACAGAACACTCAAAGAGCTATTTAATAAGAAACTTAAATCGAACTTTATTGGATGGTTGAAAAATATTCACATCTCTGAATTTGGAAATTATAGTTTTTTTTTTGTTTAGCTCAATTTTGACTAAAAATAAATTCAGTTTGTTGAATTAGAGAAGTGAAATGTCTAAGTATAGTCATTGCATTTTCATTTTATGTAACAATTGATTTACAGAAACCCGTACAATCTGGACAAATTCACGGAATGAAATATGAAAAATTAGGAGATAGGTAGGTATACCCTAATACTTCAGACATTTGATTTTTTCCAAAAAAGACATAGTCGAGCAACAGGTTCCAGGTTTTTCTATTTATTTTAGTTCATTTTAATAGTAGATCAGGGCGCAGTAGAAGGGCGCAGTAGAAACTACCATTTCGAGGGTTAAATGAAACGCAAATACCAACAATTTTCACCTGACTTAAATGCGTTTCATTTTACCATGTTTGCGATTAGATCAACTATGAAACGGTTGATATCAATATGAGGTCTGTCAATTATACCACAAATGATGAAGGTATTACCATAAACGTAGTAAATTAAACTGAAATTTCATGGTAGCTTTAAGGATAGGCAAAGTCGGGTAAAATGGTAGGTTTTACTATATGATTTTCTCTGACTTTTCAGCAAGGAGCAACTTTAAGCTAATAGCTGCATATCAAAACGCTTAATTTGAAAATATCACTTATCATACGAAAATACGATTCCTCTCATAACATTGACAATTTTGGAGAAAAAATTAAAGCAACGCTAGTGTTCTTTTCAACTAGCTACTCCATCAGCTTCATTGGAAAACGATAGTAACAAATAAGATAGAATTGTCTGGTCTTGGTACGCTCGAATCTGGACCGGTTTAACCTCCAATTCGTTTTCCAAAAACGGTCGTTCTATGAAACTTACATTTGGTTGGAATACAATCGTAGCAATGATAAAGCGTTCTGCTATGTCTGCCGCATGTTTTGCGCAAAAGCTGTGCGAAAACAAAATGAAAAGTTTATTTGCACAGTTTTCAATAATTGGAGAAAACTAGGCAAGAAAATATAAGCTCATGAAGATACTGCATTGCATAAGGAATGGTTCTAAACTTATTTACTTCATAAGCAATCGTTGTCATCTAATGTACACGAAAAGCTTTTGGTAATTGAAGAGCAAAAGCATCAGAATAGAGAATACGTTAAGAAGCTGATCGATATTACCTTGTGTTTAGGACGGCAAGGCTAACCACTTCGGAGTCACCTGGAGGACGAACACCGTGGAAATTTTTTAGAGTTGACTGACCTGTTCGCCAAGTATGATGTCCAATTCTTAGCCCAGTTGATCAAAAGCACTAACTACTGCAGCCCAAAAACACAAAACGAAATCCTGTGCATTGCAGCTGATTGTACAATTGATGAAATTGTAGCAGAAGTACGCTCGTGTGGCAATGTTGTAGGACATCTGGAGAAGAGGTTCAATAACATGCCGTTTGCTGAGTCAGCTGACTCGTTATCGCGTTTAGATAAGGCAAATGGGCAAGAGTTTATAGACATTATTTAGATGCTCTAAATATAAAACAACAAGGAAGCCTTGCGAGCGGAATTGAAAGTTGATATTACACCCAATCTATATAGGTTGCTCCAGGTGTTAAATTCTATTCCCATAAGCTCAGCTGGATGGTAGCGGAGCTTCTGAACCATGAGACGCATAAAAACATGACTGAGAAGTATCATGATGCAGAACCGATTTTCAAATTTGGCAATTTCAAGCATTGGGAGCGGAGTTGTGAATGAATCAGTATCAACCGACACAATTTTGAAGATATTTGCATAGTCCAAACCAATCTAAATTTGAATATAAATTCAAAATGTTCATTGACTCAATGTTGTTCTTTGAAGTTTTATGAAGTCAAGAAACTTGACTTTATATAGATTCAGGTCTATTCTCCACCTCGGATGAGTTGAGACGCCTCATGAGAATCGAGTCAGGTGACTACAGTCACCTCGTGTGAATCCATTCTCCATTTGATCCACACGGAATAATACGAGGTGTATTTCCACTACACTCGATTCTCTGAAGGCATCTTGACTCGTCGATGCGTAGAATAGACCTAATTATTCGATTAAACCTGGTTTGATTCATTAATGAAAATAACCTGTAGCCAACAATTACGCTACTTTCGTCGATCTTTTCAATATTCCTAGACAGAACGAAAGCGTTCTCGAAAATGAAAACGGACCGTGAACTAGTTCACGTTTTCAGGATTATTCCCTTCAAATGTTAGTTTAAGTCATGATAACGTGATTCAGTTCACGGTGTAGTTTTGCTTGCTCTCGAATTCATGACAGCAGTTCACGGATCTGGGAATGGATTTTTTTCCGTGTATAAACGAAACAACAATTCTTCGGGCATTCCCCCTCCAGGCCCCATCTAGACTAATTGTCTAGCTTCGTAGTCTCCCAGTTTATCTGCAAAGCTACATCTGCTTTGAATGGTTTTGCGCTTTTCTTCAACTTCTTCTTCATTATCGCCCAAAACTTTTCGATCGGACGAAGTTCTGATGTATCTGGCGGGTTCTCCTCCTTTGGCACCACATTAACGCCCTTCGCTTCGTGCCAATCCATTACAGGCTTGGCATTATGGCACGAAGCATGATCCGGCCAGAACAGCGTGGGACCACGGTGAGAGCGGAGGAAGGGTAGCAAGCGCTTCTGCAAGCATTCCTCTCGATAAATCTGCCCGTTTATGGTGCCGGTAGTAACAAATGGCTTGCTGCGGACGGTACGTCCGCACTCGCAGATTGCCTGCCATAACAGGTACTTCGCGAACGTACCGACAAAAAACTCGAGGCCGGGGATTTGTTTGGTGTCCACCTTGATATATGTCTCGTCGTCCATGACATGGTCAAGACCAGCCACTCACGGTACAGCTTCCGCGCACACAATTTGGCCTCCGTGTTTTGCTTGTCAGTCCGATTTGGCGCCTTCCTGACCTTAAAAACACGTAGCCCAGCCCGCTTCATGGTCTGCTGAACGAACCACTTCGACGAATTGACATTTTGAGCACGTTTCGGGTGGAAAGGTTCGGGTTATTCTTAAAGTACTGCCTTATCTTCCGCGCCTTCTCTGGGTATTCTGTTTTCGGTTTTCGATTGTCTTCGTCTCCTGGAACATCTTCACAACGCGATTCCAAGCCTTTTGCCGATCCATATGTGCGACTGACCAGGATTATCCATCACCGCGCCCAAGATTTGCTGGCGTAGCTCTTCTTGTTTTGAATGCATCTTCAAAACTACTTGACAGATCGCAACTTTGCACACATAAATATAACACTCTAAACTAGTATTAACCAAAATTTCATTAATTTTTACTCACGCGATAAAAAGTTACACTCAAAACAAAGTGTCGCATTTTTTCCGAGTCCAATTTTTACTGCTAGTAGACGAGGTTGTAAGCAATCGACACGTTTTCGAAAGCGGACGGGTGAAACAAAGGAGCGGGTTGAAAAATGGCGTTTGCTGCAAATTGTGAACTGGTCTATATCATTTCACCTTCCCACACATGCACGGAATCGCACTCATACAATATTGTTATATCCTAGAAAGTGTGAACTATTTAGTGGAATACCTTTTACTAGAAACTATTCATTTTCTACTACAGTCGAGTTATTAGTACACGGTACTGAAGAAGTCTGCATTGTAGACGAAATACGCGTTAGTTAAAAATAAAGTTAGTTGGAATTAAATGGAAAATACTAAACTTTCTTTTCATTCCTAGTTACAATATTGTTAGTTTACGTACAGATTGCGGAGCTGAAGAAAACATTTTCATGATCGAAAAGCAATCCACATGCTTTTAATAAGTCCCTGCAATTGGGAACTTTATTCCATTGCTATGAAATTTTCTGAGTCCAATGCTCGTTTCTGAAGTATGTTCCGATAAAGGGTGATACGGTCAAAATTTGGTCAAGGGAAAACGCGTGTAAATCGGTGAAATTGTTTATTTAAAAAATCAAATTAAATTTCTTATTCAAGTTCAATTAGTATAAAATTCAGTAAAAATATTCAGTTAGGCTTCCACTTTTCCAAATCCGAATTGCCGGGCCTTACGCTTGACCCCTGCCATCAGATTTTGTACAGCCACCTTGTCCACCTTCTTCGCCGCAGAAAGCCAGTTTGCCTTGAACTGCTGCTCGTCCTTAGCAGTTTTTTTGGTCTTCTTTAGGTTCCGCTTGACAATAGCCCAGTATTTCTCAATTGGGCGGAGCTCTGGCGTGTTGGGAGGGTTCTTGTCCTTGGGAACCACCTGCACGTTGTTGGCGGCGTACCACTCCATGGCCTTTTTACCGTAATGGCAAGTTGCCAAATCCAGCCAAAACAGTACGGAACAACCGTGTTTCTTCAGGAAAGGCAGCAGACGTTTATTCAAACACTCTTTCACGTAAATTTCTTGGTTGACAGTCCCGGAAGCTATGAAAATGCTGCTTTTCAAGCCACAGGTACAGATGGCTTGCCAAACCAGATATTTCTTTGCGAACTTTGACAGTTTCGTGTGCTTAAAAATATCTGCTACCTTTCCCTTCCTTTTGCCGTATAAAACTCCTGTCCGGGAAGCTGCTTGTAGTCGGCTTTGACGTAGGTTTCGTCGTCCATTACCACGCAGTCAAACTTCGTCAGCATCGTCGTGTACAGCCTCCGGGATCGCGCTTTGGCCGTCGTATTTTGTTTATCATCGCGATCATGGCTCGATGCACGGTTGTAGACGATACACCCAGCTTATTTGCGGCATCTCGGAGAGATAGGTTAGGGTTTCGCTTGAAACTACCGGCAACTCTCTTTGTCGTCTCAGCGGCTTCCGGTTTTCGATTTCCCCCCGATCCAGACTTCCTGGCTGTCGACAAACGTTCCCCAAACACTTTAATTACATTTGTAACGGTTGATTTGGCAACTTTTAGCGATTTTGCCAACTTTGCGTGCGAGTAGCTCGGATTTTCGCGATGCGCGAGCAAAATTTTGATACGCTGCTCTTCTTGCTTGGACGGCATTTTGACAACTGAAGAGTGAATTCCAAAATCAAAATAGGAGCAACATTCTATTTTTTAAATGCAAAATTGAAAGAAATACGTCAAGTTGATATTGACCAAATTTTGACCGTATCGCCCTTTAGGTAAGAAGAAAGGAGAGGGATTAACATTTAAATTTTGGCAATTCTAATTACAGATTACATACAGTTTTATCAAATATCCCAGGCGATGCAAAATTGCCAATTCAAATAAAAAATTCAAATTAAATCTTTTTTGAGAAAACGGTGGCACTTAAAAGGATCAATTAATAATTTCAGGTAATTAACATATACATAACATATATAAGGTTCGATTTGTTTGGTTACCAAGCAAATGTTTTTCTTCGCTAAAAGGAGATTTGGCAAAAGTGGGCCTGGAATGTACTTCAATGAATGATATCTTATTTGAAAGGTCTCATTGAGACAAGAGAGAAATGGTATGGGTCCAAAATTGTGTAGCGTGAGGGAAAAAGTTATTGCGTTTAGTCGATATGGATTTAAGGTTTATTTTTTTGTTGTTGTTGTTGTATTCTGTCTACGCACAAAAATTTAAAAAAAAATGTAGGTAGAAAAGTCTAGGTGAGGGGAGGGGCGGGGGCTGAGATTTTCAAAAATGAGTCTACATGGTTTATGCACAGGCCCCCTAACATGGCTTCGTCCTTCAAAGGCTCAAACACGAATGAAATAAAAAGAACAACTCCTCGAATAGGCGGGAAACGAAACCGATTTTATTGTCTTGTCGAAGTTGGCAATGCTGCGATGTTAGTACTCCTCTGTGTGGGCGCAACACTATTGCAATCGCAGCAACCCGGTGAAAACATTTCACTATAAAACTGACGTTTTAGGTACGAACAGAACAACTTCATTTTGTTGGAACCCGTTTGTTTCATCATTATACCTATACTCTGTGCCGTAGTTTGTGAGTTTTTCATGTAAGTAAAAATAATCTATATAAATTATCTACGAAATATTTTTTTTATTTCAGTCGTTTCGTTGTTCTTGCAATACAGAAAACATGTTATGCCTATTATGTAACTTTTTGGTACTTCGAAGGAGAAGGCATATGATAACTAGAGATTTCTTAGAATTACATCCTCGTGTTGCCGTTGTCATTGCTGATGCAGTCACACCAAATGAGGTAAGATCAGCAGAATGGCTCGCACCATTTAATTTGTTCAGAGAGTCATTTGACCACGACGTGACTTTTCTCACTTCACCAAGTGACAAAAGACACTTCGACTATCAGAAAATAACCCTTTATGTTGCATTGTTGAACCTTTTATTCGTAGATTGTTTTAACAACGAGGAATATCTTTGTCATGCTTGCTGGGTGAGAGCCAACCGAAATTCTCATGCTGAAAATGTACATGGTGGCAACGCGGGATTCCTAGAAATTGACGAGTATTCACAGCCACCGAATACAACTAATCGCTGCATTTTCACTGCATTGTCCCAACGCAACAAGATGTTCCATCATTATTACTTGCAGAGCAACAGATTAGATTCAGAAAACATGATGGAAATGGACCCTAATGAGCTATATTATTTGGTAGGATTTTATAGACAACAGTTTGAACAAATCCTAGAACAAAACCCGTCCCTTACCAACAGATGTTCCAAGTACGGCTTTTGGCATATACCTTGTAAAAAGTTCTTCAAACGGAAATTTTAGAGCATTGTTTAAAATGTGCCGAAGAAACTTTGAACGACAGTTCAATGTAGCCAGAGAATGGTTTTTTTTAGACGAGATGGAAAATCTGAAACCAGACACCTGAAGAACTCAGG
>JASCZW010014223.1:0-23450 GCA_034211315.2 Aedes japonicus
GTTATTCGCGTACAAGACGTACGGTTTTTCGTGACGGTCGCAAAATTTTAGATTTTCATTTGACACCTACCCTTGCCGTAAGACGTAGTCTACGTCAAAAATTAATGAAATTTATTTAATGAAATAAATTAATAATTAAAAACAGAAAAATATGGACGTACTTTCTGCTGCAACTACTGCAAATGAAGCATAAATATTCATTGCAAAAAAATGTTGATAAAGCTAGAGTAATTGCAAATTGAACTGGCATGATTTTGAAAATTTGGAAAACGGGATCAAACTAATTCAACTCCAATGTTCGGGACAATGCAATCAATAATACCACTTTGATCAAACCAATTGTCACTTTCAGCTCAGTCATCCATCGAATGAATCATTTTTCGAGGCCCTTCAAAGCACATTCGAATCTTCCACCGATTTAGCTCACTGAAAGTTGACCCGTCGTCACTGACTGTCAACTTCACACACACATCAAAGCATGTGGTGAAAAAAAAAGCAACCAGATCCCTTCCAATTGTTCACCGCCCACTGCGACGCACTCAAGTTTGCTCATCACATTTATGCTAGCGTCAAGGGAGGAAGGCATGTGTTGACAACCAAACATTTTTCTAAACTTTCATCGTTTCTGCAGAGAGCATTCTGCCGGCTCTCAATTTAGTGATTTCGACGAAAACGTTCAGTTATCAATTTTAAAATCTATGAGCCAACATCGAACTCACTATCTCTGATTTGGTGATGCAGTGCCTGTACTGACAGGGTCGACCACCGTCCCGTATATCAATCAAAGCTGTGAATTTATAATCAATATGTCACCTCTGCTCAGTGGGCCCTCGATTTCACTTTTGATACCACACGCTCCCGGTGAAAGATGTGGACATTTTATTCGTTTCAACATCTCTGAAGCTGATTCCGACGTGGGTCGGAAATTGATCGTAGAAAAGTTAATATATATTACAATGTGATCAGTAAAAAATGTTTCATACGAATGCGTTTAATAAACTTTCTAAAATCATAAAAAGCGAATATCAAACGAAACCTCCCTGAACCATCAACATTTCTCCTTCCAAGCGAACTGACCGTTACGATTGAACACGCTAATCCACCCATTCAATAGCGCTTCTACCAACATATGCGTTCATCTGACAGGTCCACACAGCACAGCAGCCTCCAGCTGGGAAAATTAACACACTCGAAGATAAAAGGAATCCTGCGGGCCTGGATTCACACGAACGGTTGATTTGCTCCTATCGACACCTACCCGAACAGCATCCAGCCGAGCCACCAACCAACGCGGATGATGAAGGTACGATTCGATGGCATGGGTGTTTCTGGTCCCAGTCAAGTACGTGACACTTACCTGAAAATAGAAACGGAAAAAGAAACGAATTATTGAGTTGTAACAAATTGATTGAATCGAAAATCGAATGAACCAGCGAAGCCACAAATTAACCCTATCTCAGTGGAAGCGGACGAAACAGTTCGATGTCAAAGATTCTCACGCTTCCGGAACCCTCTGACAACAATTGATTTGCCCTCAAAATCGAACAAATTTTGAAAAATTCACCCCTCCACCGAGGGAACTGATTCAGCCAGATCAAGATGTCATTGTTCTTCGAGGAGGTTATTTCTTTTATTTTGCGAAATCTTCCCAGTCGAAAACCCTTTTGAGAAACCGAATTCAATTGAACTCATTAAAGAAAGGGTTCAACTGGATCCAATCCAATGAAAATTTATTATTGTCATGTCATGTCACGATTTTTGGAAGGTTGTTCTGTGAGACTTTGAATAAGCCATCGGATCTGTTTAGATTGGCTTCTGATTGTTGGAGTTTGCGTTCATTTTCCAGCGAACCTGCAACATTTACGAAAGAGTTTGATCAGTGTCCAAAAAGTATGACACATCTGCAATTGATTGCTGCCCCGAATTTCTGCCAGGGAAAATCTTAATACAACGACCCCTTCCTTCATCTTCACTCAAGACGCACACGCGAGCAGAACAGCAGTGTGTTAATCAACGTGCAGGGCATCCCTTTCGCTATGGGTTGTCTATTATGCTCGGCTTCATAGGCATCAGGCCAAGGGAACAAAGCAACGCCAATCTTAAGAACAAGAAGGAAAGAGTTCGATTCGAGTCGCCGAAAATCCAATTTGTCACGCATGTGGTGGCCGCCGTGTATCATCTCATCAAGTAATTGATTGTCTTTCCGTTACCAGCAGGAGCAGAAGTAACCCGAGCAAAGGATTATACCAAATTGATAACAAGTTCTATTACCAGGTTATCTTTTTCTGATCACTGAATATGTTATTAGGCTGAATAAACAGCCAAAATAACAGAATGAATAGCAAAAAAAATACTCGTTGAATATCATAATAATAATTTATTTTGTTATCACTGCGAACAACTTGATAACAAATCCTATTATTGTAAGCAAATTTATTAAAAAGGTATCAAATTCTGATATCAATTTGAAATCAAATTCTCATGCTGATAACTAAAAAAAAATATTTTGATTAAAAGCAAAATTTCTTGTTCAAATATTTACAATTACAATAGTTTTACAATTCAACTAATAACGTTAATAATAAACAGTGTGTTCATAATGATAACATATGATAACAAAATTTGCCAATAGTATTAACTAAATTTGTTATGTGATAACAGCGGAAAACAAAACGATAACTGGGATAACAGAACTTGTTACTTATATGATATCAGCTTGTTATTTTCCTTTGCTAGGGAGGCGCTAGTGGTGGAATCAGCAATGGGTAAGTGAATGATTCGAGACAATGAAGAGGATTTTTCCGTGCGACAAAACTTGCCTATATAAGCCGCAGGTTAACAATGGCAGGATAAATTGGTTCTAAATTGGAAGCACATTGCGTGCTTCAGGTTAACACGGAGGGTTCTAACTGTGTGTCTCCGATAAAGGGGGCATTAATCGAAAACATTTTAAATCGATGCGGCATCAGACTCTCGATTCTCGGTGTAAGCGGCAATGCTGTAGATAGTCATTTTGACCCAATGCTCTAAATTTGCCAACAACTCGTTCCAGAAGCTGATTTTCACAATAGCACGCATGAAAAAAATGTAGTGCTTGATATGTTTCATAAATTTGATTCACACTGTATTGTTCTAACTGTTAAACCTAAGACGTGAGAGTGAAATATTCGAATATTCAAATGATATTCATCAATGAATATCATTTGAATATAACAGTGAATATTACACTTTTTGTTCACCAGTTAGGGCAATGCACTGTTAGACAAAGTAATAGAATTTGTAAAGAGCTTCAATTTTACCATACACCATATTCATGAAATCAGCTGTTGAACAAAGTTATCGGTAAATTTATCCAATTGCACGAAATGACATTTTACAGCACTGGAGAGAGGACATATTTTTCGCCAAAGATTGATGTAAACGACAAATTACAGAGTTATGCAAAACGCAGAAAAAATCCCAGAGGAAAAAGTTTTTAGGAACTCATAAATAAAACAATTCGTGATTATTACTAGTACATTACAGAGTTACACTAAAAAAATCGATTAATTGTTCCGATTTTTCATGTGCTTACCCTGCCACCTGGTGGCCGGTCAGTATTCAATATATACTAGTTGCCTATGTACTGTGAAAATTTGACACCTCCTTGTTTACGGCAGCTATGACGGAAACAATGAAACAGAATTCCAATACAGAACCACATTGAAGTAGCAAAGGAAAATAACAAGCTGATATCATATAAGTAACAAATTCTGTTATCTCAGTTATCGTTTTGATTTACGCTGTTATCGCATAACACACTTAGTTATCACTAGTGATCCTTAGAGTACAGAAATATGCGGAAGCGGCCATGTTGAGCAAATCGAGCAGCGAGAACTGTCAACATCTGAGCCAAACGAGCATGTTTACTGTTTGCTGAAGAGTTTCGATTGCTAAGTATTGAAATGGAGTTAATATAAATGGTTTATATTTATTACGCTTCAAAAATCAAAAATGAATCATTCGTATTCTGCTGAACTCGTGGTGTAATAATAACATAATATTTTATTATCATCTGTGTACGATAATGTTGCTTGTGTTGCTGAAATGAATTTGTCGGAATTTGTACAGAAGGCCATTTTTCATTTTAGTCAAAAATGAAGTGATCGTAGTGTGCGGGGCGCGAAGCGAGCCGTGCAAAAAAATTGTCTTGTCATTTTTGCTCCGTTTTGATTTTACTTTTATTTGTATCTTACTTTAAATTTCGGTCATGGAGTGCTCTCCAGAGTATGCTTCCATTGATTGTTACGGGAGTGCCAACCGACAACCATCATACTTTGTGCGTTGCCCCTACGTTGTCCTTTCTTCGATTGTGTGTGTGCTTTGCCCAATGCCCTGTGATGTGGATCATTCGTTTCAATGAAATCTAGCATGTGAAGATTTTCGACAATGTTTCGACGTTATCAGCTGGACTTAATTCTGTGATTCTAGTCGGATTATGAAGAACTGGTACGATTTAACTATACTCGTGTCTTCAATCTTCACCTGGAGGTTATGGGCATTACTCGATGCTAGTTGCCTGATCGGGGTTTTTGGATAGGACACGTAATGAAATGGAATTCAGCTAAGTACTTTTTACTTTTTGTATTTTGTGAAATCAGTTTTAGCTCCCGTAATACACTAAATACGTACAGAACATTGTTTGCTGACTAGGTTGACAGGTATAATTGATTCATTAAATACCTGGTTCAAACTTTAGTTGGCAACGGTGGTTCTGGATGAACAGTTTTTTTTTCTTTTCAAAAAAAGTAAAACAAGAAGGTGAGATAAGCAAAATGCCATTTTTATACTAAATACGACCAGGGCATCGTCCGCTGGCTATTGCCGCAGGTATTGTGGGTTTCCCAGGTACCTGTTTCAAGCTTTAGTTGGTGACGGTGGCTCTTCTTGACCTTCTACTCCTGAGTTGTGAGTGTGAATAAGGGCGTCTATGTAATGGTTTGCTGTACCTGTTGTGGACTCCCAGTTCCTCCCATTTCCCCAAAAGCTTTGAGAATAACTTGTGTTACCTCAAAAGCTCTCCTTTTTATTGTATTGGCCTCCATAACAAAAAGGGCACCATTGCAGAGCATATGATTGATCAAATTATTCGCAGTTCTACTCGCCCAACGCCCTCGGTTGGGTGAGGGATAGAGGATGACACACACACAAGTCCATTTTTCATTTTAGTCAATTCATTTCACTGGTGCCGTGTTGTCGGTATTTTGCTCCAGTGTCTAATTCTGTCTGTTTGTTCGGATCGCAGATTCCCTCTTAGCCGTTCAATAATGAAATCGCCAAGTCTGAAGTCAACATTAGGAATCACCTACACACTCATTCAAGTCTGTTGATGATTGTAATATCAGAGTATTCGGAAATTTACCAGTCGTCCAATTCGACAGTTTCCGGCCGACCCGCTTCCAGTCTTGTCTCGATTTTGTAATTTACATATACGGTGATACATTGGTGTACACAAACAATATTCGAGACGTAGCTTATGTTGACGCAATTCAACGATTTAACACCTCCGAGGTTTGTGCAAAACTTTGTCATACACTTCCATAGTTGATAGTTTTTTAAATATATAATAAACACGTACGTTATAAATGTGAACAATAAAAACTGACAACGACGAAGTCACGCTCAACGCTGTAACATTTTAATCTGTAGAAGTTTGAACAGCTTTTGTAAACAAAACGAACACCGTTGCCAAACCATCGGATTGAATTTCCGCATATCTATGTACTCTGAGGATCACTAGTTATCACCAATGGCAAATTTTGTTATCATATGTTATTATTTTGAACACACTATTGTTTATGAACGTTACACGTTGAATTGGAACACTATAAATATTTCCAACATATTTGAACAAGAAATTGTGCTTTTAATCAAAACATTTTTTTAGTTATTAGCATGAGCATTTGATTTCAAATTAATAACATAATTTGTTACTATTTCAATAAATTTGCTTACACAGCATAATTTGCAATACAGGATTTGTTATCAAGTTGTTCGCAATGATAACTAAATAAGTTATTGTTATGATATTCAACAAGTATATTTTTCGTTATTCATTCTGTTATTTTGGCTGTTTATTCAGTCTGAATGATAACAAATTCAGTTATCAAAAAAAATGATAACCTGGTATTAGAGCTTGTTATCAATTTGGTATAATCTTTTGCTCGGGTAGCCAAAACGATGTAAAATTTCTGACCGGGAAGCTGCTTAAAATCGAGTTTGACGTATGTTTCATCATCGATCACAGCGCAGGCCTTGTGTTTCGTCAAAACACGATCGTACAAGAGCCTTGCACGCTTTTCGGCCACGGAATTCTGGTTCGTGTGCCGCTCCGCAAATATGTCCGCTTGAAAGTTGGCGTTGTACCTTCTCGGATCGAAAGATCGGCTTTCGCTTTACGCACCTCAACACCTTGCTGCGCAGCTGACGATCCCTGGTTTTAGTTTCTTCGTAGGTTCGCTGATTCCTTTCCACAATCAGGGTTTCCTTGTAGGTTTTAAGCACTCGACAAACAGTTGTTTTCGGCATTTTCAGCACTTTAGCCAGCTTGGAACCGCACCACTCCGGATTTTCCAAGTGATTGAGAACAATATTTTTTCTTCTTTCGAGTTCCATTTGACGTTTTCTCAGTACGCGACCGGCTAGCTTTGATCAAAATTGAAACAGTTGTTCTCTATTGAAGTGTAAATAAAGTTACGTGCTAGCGGCGTGCGAGTGGTCTACCAATTTACTTTTAGCCAGCCTTTAGGACCAAGTCCCCCCGGGTGGAGCCAAAAAGATGAGCTTGGAAATCAACAGAAGCACAAAGTGTCTAGAAAACGCAAAATGCTTCTAGGGACGTAAATTTCGCCAAATCCTCCAATATTTGATAAAGATTGCTCTAAAGGACGTTCAACTTTCTTGTTGCAAATATTAGTTCCACTGGTAAAATAGTTTGTAAAATGTAGTTTTCGAGACACAAAGATTCAGCGTCGAGCATCAAATGGGAACGGTTGTATCCGATGATTTGTTGCGCACTCTTTTGCTTTTAGGCATATCGCTTTATCTATTGTTTCGGTTCTATAAAAGCACAAAAAAGAGAAAACAATCAAGCCGCTTCCCGGTGAGAAGTTGTGTTCTGTCGGGTGTGGTGGGCCAGTGGTGGAGGTCATAATTAATTGTGATCTACATTATTCGCCCGGCATACTCGCCACACCACCTTGTCTTGGAACAAGTAAATCACAGCGTCAGTCAATTTATCAACCTTTAACTAGAAAATGAGAAGAAAGATTAATAATTGTAGTTTAATTCCAACTACCGTTATTGCTTATCTTGACCGATACGCGTATTTCGTCTACAATGTGCCGACTTCTTCAGTGTCGTGTACTAATACTCGACATACATCCGATATATCACAAAGCATTGCCAATGGTTGAGCGGATTAGTGATAGTGAAATCATTGGGTATAGGATTAAGTCTCCCCAGGTTGGTGCTATACATCAATAGAATAATAAAGTCGCCAGATGACACGAAATGCACCTACGGACTCTTATTTTACCAAATTCCTCAATCGTAACTTTTAATCGATTAGCATAGATTGTTCTTTGAAGCTTTTACTTGATTGCTGTAGATATTGGGTACAGTAGTAAAATACGTTGTAGGATGCAGTTGTAAAAGTTGAAAGTTTACAAAGAAACGAGTTTGCTTCGAGCATTGGCTGTGAACGATTTTGTCGATGCTTACGATGCGATTGCGCACTATTTTGATATCGAGCATGGTGCCTATTGTTAGGCAGCGCGAGTGATCGAGTGAGCACAGAAAAAAAACAACATAGCTGCTTTATGGTGAAGTGTGGTGATTTGCGGGTGTGGTGGGCCGGTGGTGGTGGTGATCACAATTAATTGTGATTCATAATATTGGGTCGCAAAATTCGCCGGGCCACCATATCCTGGGGCAAGTAAACCACTATTCCATTTTGTGAGTGGTTCCAACAGCATCCTACCGTTGGTATACATCGATCCAAATTGGCTGTCAAGCGTTCATAAAATTAACCTTGTTATCCTAACGAAAAAGGCCACTTAAAACCAAATTAAATCAACAATAAGGATGCTGTTGGAGGAATTTGCACCTACTGTAATCAACAGTAAGGAGGCTGTTTGGGCCAAATTCAAAGTGTGATGTTTGTTCTTCGTAGAGAATACAAGGCAAGTTTTATCAACGCTTTAGAGCCAGCTTGTGCCAAGTTAAATTGACAGTTGCTATTCAGCATGAAAGTTGACATCCAAACGGACATAGAACGAAGTCAGCTGAAGTTGCACAGAGAATCAGAAGGATGTTACCTGGGAATAGTGAATCGTTCTGAATGTGCAAGCTGTGATGTCCTCATTTAAAGATCAAGTAGAGGAGTTAAGGAAGGCTTGTTCGGTACTCATGGCCACTAGAAGCCGTATACACTACTGCACCCTCTACACTAATGTACCTAACAAACTCAGGAAAGTACGTGTACACTACTGCACCCTACAATTTCAGGAAAATAAATGATTGAGGGGCCACGCTAAACAAGATACGCAAATATCCAAAGAAGGGTTTGAGTGACCAAGATGGGTGGTGAGCCAACCTGAGACTGAACATCTTGATAGTTGAGAAACAAAACAAAACAAAAGTAAATTTCAGAGGAATTTTTTTTGTAAGTGTCATCTTGGAAGATGAGACAATAGTGAGTTAAGATTTTGGTGGTAATTTTAAATTATTTTCCATCTATAAGATTCAGAGATGATTAACAATTGAAATACTTAAATAGACGAACCGATTTGCGGTAATTTTTCATTGGAAAAACAAGTTAGTTTGTAATAACACTTGAGAGCGTGTTGTTTGTCTCAGAGTTTCTCTTGTAGTGTTCTGCAAAACCAGTATCTGCTGGAATTCAGATAAATTCAATTATTTGACAACGAGAACGTCTCACCTCCACAATGATGTAAAGCCTGTCCACGTTAAATTTCGGACACCAAAATAATTGCAGCACAAACAAAATTACACATAATTCAACAAAACTGTTTGTTTATTTCACAATAAAAGAGTTATATCTACATTAGAAACAGTTGATTAAGATGTTAATCCTTCTTTCTGTGGTACACCCGCCATCAGGTTCCGTACGGTATCCTCAGATACGCCCACGATGACGATTCTCCATCCTCTCTTAAAATAATCGCTACCATTTTCTTGCCGCGCTACCAGTACCCAGTATATCTCTATTGGGTCAGGTTCGGAACAGTTTGTAGGATTGTCTGTTTTTGACACGCATTTGACCTCTTGTACCTTATACCATTCCAGGACCAAGTCCATACCAAATCAAGCCAAAATAGAGCTGGAAAGTTGTGGCTTCTAATCAACGGTATTAACCGCTTTTGTAGACATTCTTTCTCGTACACATCCTTATGGATAGTGCCGGTAGAGACGAAACTTTTAGATTTTCGACCACAACTACATATGGCCTGCCAAATCAAATACTTCTTCGAGAATTTGAACACCTTCTTTGTCCGGAAATGCTCAGCAACGGTGTTCTTTGCGTTGCGGTATAAACAGTCAGGCCCAGAAGCAGATTAAAGTTTTGTCGTCCTCTATGATACAAGAAAATGTTTGCAAACATTTGGAGTAAACGACTTTTTGCAGTGGGATTTTGGTTGGCATCACGGTTGGGCACCTTTTACACTTTGCACGCCTTCAGTGCTTGCCTCTGCTTCACTTTTTGTACGTTTGATTTTGACTTCCCAACTTTTCGAGCCACATTTAGCACAGAAAGATTGGGATTTTTCTCAATAATGGCTACCACCTTCTTGTCCATTTGTCAAGAGCATACTTTTCGATTTGTTCCATTTTCAACCTTCCCATCCACAGTCAAGCGCTGGTCAAATCTTGCAAACACATACCACGGTACTTTTCGATAGTTTTAGTTTCTTAGCAAGATTGCGCACCCCAAAATTTGGATTTTGCTGCCGTTCTTACGAAATGCGTTTGCGCACTTCCACTTGATTCGACGCCATTTTACTGAATGTTTAAAGCTGAAGAATTTAAAGTTGGGAGTTTCAGTTGTCATAAATTAATAGAGTCCGATCCGTGAGATAATTCAAAGTCTACACAGCAAGTGTCCAAAATTTCCAACCCATCCCCAAAAAGTGTGACCTATTTTAACCTCGGGTAAACCGCGAGTAAACGGCCCAAGTCCTAGTAATCCTAGTATTAAAGCATAACGTTATACAAAAACCAATGAATTATCGGCTCCGTAAAGCTAACGCAATTGAGCCTCCCAAATAAATGAGCTAGTTAAAAATAAAAAAGTGTCCGAAATTTAACGTGGACAGGCTTTGAATTGACAAGTACAATAAAAGGCAATACAGCGTGAACAACGAATACTAAAGGGTGTCCACAGTTAAATTGCATCACTTTCAATAACTATATCATTTTGCCCATTGGGTTGATCTCAACGAAATTTTGGATGAAATGACCTCAGCGTGTACTGTTTACGCTACGTGAGTTTCATTGTGAAATGTGTCGTAGTTTCGAAAATGTAGTCGAAGGATCAGCAAGTGTTTGAGAACATTTTGCACACCATCTCGACAACCCACTTCTTCCGCACCGAGCCATCGGAAAGATGTTGAAAAATTCACCACTCTACAGCGTCTCGTGTCATAAAACGTTTCGAGGAACGTTTAACTGTCGATTGGAAGAAGATGAATGGTAGAAAAAGTGTTCCGTACTTGCTGAGGATCACAAGCGAGTGGTTGTTGCCTTTAAACGCAAACTCAAATGTTCCATTCGGGATGTCGCGAAAAAGCTCCACTTGATTAAAAGTTTCGTGCACAAAGCCAAGAAACGAGCTGGGGTTTGTTCATTCAAAGTTCAGAAAGCTCCAAACCGCAATTAAAAACAGAATAGGCCAGCTAAAACTCGTGTGCGAAAGCTTTACACACTAAAGTTGACAAAACCACGCTGCTGCATTATGGACGATGAAACACACGTAAAAGCGGATTTTAAACAAATTCCCGGCAACCAGTATGTGACTGCGACAGACAAGTTCGATGTTCCAGAGTCTCTCAGGAAACAGCAAGTGTCAAAGTTCCCCAAAAAACTCATGATTTGGCAGGGGATTTGTTCGTGTGGTAATGTGTGTGAAGATTACAGATTTTTGAGATCAACCAAGATTTTAAAGATTTTTAGAAATTGCTTGTCCACTGAAAAAATCTAAAAACTGAGTACACGTCAAGATAATTTGTACCAAATCTACTCTCAGTGTGCTGTTTTCGGCCCATGAAGCAAAAAGAAAACAATTGAAACTAACACTACTGTGACAGATCCCTAGTAGCACGCATGTTGTCATTCGGTTGAGATAACATAAATATCACTCGCTAAGTGATAATCAAGTTACTTCAACTAATTATGACCACTGTGTGCTACTTAGGATGTGTGTGTTCCCCAAATGATTTCTCCATAATTTTTTCGCGATAATTTTTTAAGTAAATTTTATAGAATTTCTCAAAGATTCTATGAAAACTTCTCAGACATTCTTCTATAGGTTTTTATAAATATTATTCAGGAATTTGTTGGCATTCCTCCAGGAATTCTCCCAGTTTCTTCTGGCATCGCATCGGTGGGTTTTCAAAACTTTCTTGTGATGAAATGATTGGAGGAGTTCCTGAACTTGTGACGTTTTGCGATTCTAAAAAAAACCCTGGAGGTCACCTGATAGAACCAAGCAAAACTATTAGGTAATTTCTGAAGTAGTTCTTGGAGAATATCCCGATTTGTTGGAGAAGTCTAAGAAGAGTTTTTTGCACGAACTTCATAATCTCAGATATTCCATTCCTATCATTAAACATTCTGCAAGGGATTCTTTTTTTAAAACTTTTTTTAGAATGACTGCATGGATTCTAACATCAAGTTCTCCAAAAAAATTGTTTCAATAATTTCTTCAAGTATTCCGTGTTTGTTCAAAGTTGGACAGACATTCCTGCAGGGATTTCTACAAAAATACTGTTCTTCCAACTTAGAAGTATTTTTATGCATTCACGCAGAGGAATTCTAGGCAGTAAAAATGAGATTTGAAGCCTTTTTTGTACCTTCAATATAATGTTGCAGTGCCTATACATATTTTGAGCTATTGTTAAACAGTTCTATGATATCGATTACACAAAATAAGCATTCGAAAAGATGCCATTGTACCTGGAACGGTTGATCCGATCCAACACAATTCAAAAGAATTCCAGATGATACAAAACCTTTGAAAGTTCTGCATCGATCTGCCACCAGATGGCTATCGTTAGCGTCAGTTGTCAAAAGGAATTTGGAATGGTTTTCGAAGCTCGTGTTGTTTTTCTCGTTCTAATCCAACTGCGACAGCAATCCAACGACACAGCGCATTCTTTGTCATCTCAATGACCTGATGACACAGCCACTTCTCCACTTCTTGAGTTACGTCTTGCCCTTATCACCAAAGCAAACCGTATCTTTCAGCCAGAAGCTCCGGAATTCCCAAACATGTACAATAAGCTGAATGGCCGCTTATGTTCTCCTTAGGGGTGATTCAAAAATGACGTCCACTCCTTAGGGGGGGGAGGGGGGTATCAAATTTGTGACACTATGTGACAGGGGGGGGGAGGTGAGTAATAAAAATGTGACATCCAACCATTTTGCATTTGGTAATCTAAATTTATTAGCGTTAATACGAAAACAAAGGCGTCGAAAAGTTTGAGTGTACGGTAAATGAAAATCACATTTACTTAGTTGTGTGAGTGCAAAAAATTATTTACTGTTGGCATACATATTCTTATCGTCAATGAGCACGAACCGCACTAGCTGTGCTTCATTCTGAAACTTCGTCGAAGTTTGATTTTGTTGAAAATCCTATTGTGTTCATTTGTGGTTGCGTTGAATTTTGATTTGATTCCAACGCTGGTCGGTGCATTTTGTCGTGCATACCCGCTGCGCAATTAACAAGCCAACCGTGGTATGTGAATACTGGCGAGATATAAAAAACGAATCTTATTGTGAAGAACTTTTCAAATCGAAAATACGCACCTTGAAAACGGAAGATACACTGAAGGTTTTTTTTAAGCAAGCAGACCTTCTGTTGCGAATGGAGGGATTGTTAAAAAATGTTCCAACAAATACCACCGGATGAAGGAACTTCAGCTTTTCGGTTCTTCACAAGCTCCTCCGGATTCGGACAAAAAAGTTCCCCCTTATTTTACATGTCCTAAATAGGATGGAATTTTCAAAGAATTGGATATTATTAATTCCGAGATTTCCAGCCTGCTGATTAGAGAGCGAAATGACGTGCTTTCGGGTACACAGAAAAGACGCTGGCCGACCTGATTAACCGCAGGAAAGCGCTAAATATGGCCCTAGAGAAGAAGAAATCAAATCAGCAACGTCAAAAGACAACAGATTGAACAGAAAGAAGATTCTTGAGGAATAATTTGAAACAAACGCTCATCTTACCAAGCGTCTTAAGATGCGGCCTGATAAAGGACGACCTCCGATAGAGAGTAACCAAGCATATAGACTGTTCCACAAGATATAGCCGCACTGTCAAAATAACAAACAAGTCATGTTTATGTTTAGTTTTAATAATTTTATTTGTGTTTTATATGATATTTTACTCTCGTTTAATCAAAATATTTAATCATAGCCAAAATTCCTAACTTTTCCTAGAACATGACCCATTAGCTTCTGAAAAGTGGTACTTCCCACCATTTTGACCACCTTTGGTGGTTTGGCCTTTCACGGACGCGGCCTGTTTTGGGTTCCTTTTGGGTTTTTTTCTGCTTCCGGTATGTTTTTAACCCAAGTCGTTCTTTGGCACGCATGACGTTACTCGACGAGGTCCCTAGTTTTTCGCAACATCCCGAGCGGAAGTCGTCTGATTTTCGCTTGTAGGCATCCCTGAACTTTTTTTCGATATCCGGACTAACAGGACCGGATTTCTGACCACTCTTCGGCGCATCTTCAAACGTACACTGTTCTCTATATTTTCGAATTGCATCGAGTGCACCGTTTGTGCACGATACTTTTTCGTTGTTCCGTAGTAAGACCGCGCATTTTGATAGGTAACACCAAACTGAGCACTTTTTTATGCTATGTCATTCAGAAAACAAAGGACGCAGCCAAAACATGTGGAAATATTTCATTAAATTCAAAATGACCGTTAAAATAAGGGGTGCTTATACTTTCTGGAACTGTCGTTAGTTGCTGAAGACGTTGGTCGATCTTGGTCAGCATGGAGCGTCAGCTGGGCAGAGAGGTGACGTTAAGAATTTGGAGTAACATGAACATCTTTTATAGAAACAACAGCATTGTTAAAAATAAATACGTACGCGAACAAACTTTTTAGTTAGCATATTCTATTTTGAAAGTAACAAAAATATCATAAATCTTGAAATCTAGATTTTATAGAATATGGGACGGTGCTTTAGGATGGGGGAGAGTGCGGTCAGGAAGAACCTGCTACTTAAAAAAGTTTATAATTAAGGAATCGAAAAGTGCTTGAAATTTTCTTGGCAATAAAAATTATGATCTAGATTAAGTGTTGCACACAATTTCGTTGAGAGAAACGGTCGGGAACTTTAAATAAAGCACCATCCTTTGCGAAAAAAAAATCAATCAATTTATTATCAACAAGAAATTTTGATTCTAATCCTGCATGGAAATTTCAAAATAGGGTATTCTCTCTTTTTTTAGGTATGAAAAAATTTATGAAATTTTTTACAATTTTGCTTTGTGATTTAAAAATCTATCGAGAACTGATCGTCTTTGGAAAACATTCTTGTGGTGGAAAGTGCTCTAAATTATCTCTGCAAACTGAAAAATTAAACAATGGCAAATATTTACCCAAAAGTTTCTAGGGCTCAGGAAAATAGAAAAATAACATCGTCTACCCCAAAATTGCCCACAAAATTGAAATATTGATTTCTTGAATCCCATGTCAAGATGGGATAATTTCTTGATCTCCCACTATGAGAAATTAAGTGGAATTTCCCAGACTGTTCAAGGTAAATCCGGGAAATCCTCGATATATTTCAAAAACAAAAAACTCACCGCTTTCAAATTGTATGGTTCTAAAAATAAAATTTTGCAATCGAAAACAATTATTTCTAATGGAATTCCATTTCTTTTTCACTTTCTGGTCATATTCTTTTTCGAACTTATGAGTAATTTCAAGATTTTTCTGAACTTTTTTCTACGAGTCATGATGTTTTGCGCATCTTCTCTACAAGAAAAATTATGTATATTTCCATATAATTTTTCATACCTCGAGAATGGATAAAAATCCAATATCTATATATCAAAATTTTCAATCGCAAAAAAGTTGGTTTGAATTTTTTTTTCCCATACATTCTGGTTGTTCTAAAAAATTCTCCTTAACCGTGAAATAATGTTGTATAAAATATCTTTTGAGACCTTTATTTTCTCTTGATTAGAAAATTTCAAGCACTTTTTACAACTCAACTTATGTTTGACAAAGTTTGCACTGCAAACTTAAATTATTCACCTGAGCTGAACTGCGATCAGTCACCGGTGCTTAAACCAGATTTTGCCCGATTATGGGGTAACTTTTGCTCAAAAATCTGTTACTTATGCACAAAAGTGAGGAATAAAAACCGGTTTCCACATTAGACCCGGGATTATCTCATAGATGTGTAAGTAAATTTTAGAGTGTGGTTCATGAGTTGTGAATTTTTTAAGTAAGTATTATTGGTTAAACTAAAAATGTTATAAACTCAACTAAAACTCCCCATTTCTTAAATGTTATCCATTGTAATCTAGTTAGTTCGATGGTTGTAAAAATATTAATGTAAACCACTCATACCGATGTGATCTAGAGAAAGCTACCAATCAGCATATTTTAATAAAGCTTTGTTTTTGGATCTTCAAAAACTATCGCACCTTTAATATTTATCAAGAGAAATAAAAATATGCAATGAAATTAGGCATTTCTTAATCAGAATCAGTCAAGTTTTTTTTTTCTACTTTTCAACTAGATTATTTCAAATTCAAAACTGACATGTTTCTTAAATGAGTGCAGTTTAAACATTTTTTTTAAAGCTACATTTTTTGCAGAAAAAAACATTTCATACGATAAGTTTTGGTCCAACTGTTACGAATATCTTGATTTATCTCTACCAGTTATTTCCATCAAAACACACTTCACCTATCCGTGGACAGAAATGATTCAATTTGAACAAAAATACACGTTATTATTGAAATCGACAAAACCAATATGCATATATTCTGTTTTTCAGAAGTGTGACATCCAACAGGGGGGTGTGGATAACCATATTTGTGACAAAGTGTGACAGAGGGGGGGGGGTTAAAAACCTGAAATTTGATGGACGTCATTATTGAATCACCCCTTACCAATATGTGTGAGGATGATTACCTTCAATACCTGACGGATCTAAGAGTTTCAGATTTAGATAAATATGTTCGTAAAAAGTCGGAAATATAGATCGATATTGCAGCAGAAGAAATTCTTAGATTTGAAACTCTCGATGGTACCTGGAAGAAGGCTTTCTACTCGATCTGTTGTGCTCTCTATACTGAGTTGAATAAACAGATCATTGGGTGCTTTTATCTAGACGATTTTGTTCTGACTTTTGCATCAAGATTTGACGCCATGAAGCTGCAAACTTTGAAGTAGTTCAACTTGATTATTGAACAATATCCGAACTTCTTTAAAAGCGGTCCTTCGGCGGAACAGGCCATCAAAAGTGATTTTCGATGGTCTATTCCGGCATTCGTTCGCAAAGACATCGAGGTGGGAGAATCGGATGACTTGGAAACTTGTTGGAGAAAACTGTGCTGTGTTTCAAACGAGTAGATGGTAAGCTGGCTCTTCCCTTGCTAAGAAAGTTCATTGTGAACTTTCTACCTATTCCGCAATCTTCGGCTGACTAAAATCCGGAACCGCCTGTGACTCATGGATGGAGGAGTTGATCAACTTACATTGAGATCATAATTAAAATCTGAATTCAACTAATTTATGTACACACATCATAAAAATGATTGATTATTAATTCCGTTCCGATTTTGTTCACGTATTTTGAACTTGAAACAAACATCTCGGTTATCATGTCAGAAGGGCTGAAGGACATTTATCGAATTTCTCCGGGAACATTAATCCCTCGTATAGTGATTCGATTTCCTGTAGAAAGACGGTCCGTATCAGTTGTATCAGTTAATCAACATAAATGTGTTTTGATCGGTTTTTTTTTCTGCATTCAGCTCAAAATCAATTATTAAGAAGAAGTACATCAGCATTCAGGCTCCTGAACAGTTTTCATTCTGCTTTTACAACACAAAGTTTGATGCAGACACAGATAAAAAAGATTTTTTTTGACAAAAATTAGAAATGGGAGCGAAAAATAATGTGGCAACCCTGGCCGCAACGCGAAAAAAAAACTTCTGATGTTGTTATTGTTATAGGGAACACATAAGATGTTATAGTTTACAAAACCGACCACTAGGGTCGCTGTAAGAAACAAAAATGTTTGTTCCAACACTAAATCGGCCACACCTTACGGCACTGCACGATGGAGTTTCTCTCTTTCTCTCTCATCATAAGAATTAATAAGATCGGTCACTGTCAAAATTCTTTGCATAATCAAAACAATGAACACTCTGTGCAATGAAGCTGCCCGTTAACCTTGTCTTTTGTGATCCTTCGATTGATAATCATAGCTCATAACCTTCCAACCCCGAAGAAATCATCCACTTATCCCATATCAACCTGGTTCGTGACATCACCAGACGAACAGCTGTTCCTCACCATTCTTCCACGAACATCATTCATCGCCTTAGACAACACATCATCTGAAATTACATAATTACTTCGAAATCAAATCCCATCTCCTTTAGCAGAAGGCGAACGCCACCGTCGAGCCAAGATTGATAGGATTTTTTTTTCTGTATTTGTTTCCCAGCTGACATGGCGCGCGCCAGTTCACATCCGGTGCGAAAGGCACACCTTGTGGTACAGGCCATCCCCCGTTTGAATTTCACGAACAAACATTTCCATGCATCCTTCAAACTGCTACCAAGTCGAGATAGACTCTGCGGCAAAAGCGATGGCATTCCGAGGCTCACAGAAGAGCTCGTCGATTCGTACCTACCAGAAACAAGACTGTCGAGGAGGAATCCCGACTTTTTCTTTTGTTCTGATGAGTTGTGTGAGCTCTCTACTCCGTGAGGTTGAAAGGAACTTCCGCTCACCTTTTCTTTCTTCGACGATGATGACGACGACTCTTCGGAAGTCGCGCGCGTCTCGCTTTTGTTCGGAGTGTACCTTGGTTTTAATGCATAATGATTGCATACAGTGCAGGAGAGAATGGGCAAAGATACGAAGGTGAAGAGCCGGTTTTCCTCCGCTACTGCTAGCAACGCCCCCGGTATCAAATGTATTAATGCAGCAGCCAGCGGCGGCGACCACCCCAACAATGTTTACATCTAGACTATGGTTTGTTCCGTTTTGTCCGCATCCGAAGAGGGCTGAAGGATTCGCCAACATGGGAAGTGGTTGTGAAGTTTCACATTTAGAAATGACGGCAGTCGGACGGAGGGAAGAAACCGAGATCGGTTCTTGAAGATGATGCCTACGATAATTGCCAGGTTTGCACGTTGTCAGACCGCGCCGAAACGAACGGAACTCGCCAGCTGCAGTGGCTTCGCGCAACCGGAATGCGATTGAATTGACTGATATGCCAACAATGCATATCAAGGTTAAGGTTAAGGTCAATGCTTGGGCAAACGGTGCAAATTCAAATGATTCATCCGCTCCAAATTGATCATCCATCAGCAATTCGACGACAGCAGCTGTAGAGTCTGAATTTTCCCGCGAATAAGTCATCTTCCGACATTTGCATCACGTTCATTGTCTCGAGATGATGTTCTCAAGTGATTCCTTCTGTTCCAATTCCAACTACCCCGGAGCAATTCCCAGGCAAAGTAAACCCCTTCTTTTCTCAACTTCCAGAAATAGCATCCCAAACAATAAGGCCCGGGAAAAAGTTTTGCCCGTTCTCGCATTGAAGTACTTCTGTGACTCTCTGTCTGCTCATTGACTAAGTTGGAATTACGCGCTACGACGAAAATAGAGCACAACACGATAAACACTATAATTAACTCTGCCAGGGGTCGTCGTCGTCGTCGTCGACGACGCGATGTCTAACTCCTGAAGAATCATACCTCACCGAAAGGCAACAAAGGAAAACGGAAGTCAATTTGTCCGCAGTTCGAACCCCTCGACCGAATGCCGATAGAGGAGTGAACGCGTTGTCAAATTCGCAAGATAGAAATCCCTGTCCTGATGATTTCGAACATTTTTCAATCGATCCCATCATCCTTCATCTCGGGAGGGAAGGAAACCCATGAAAAAAAAGCAAATTTCAACGGAATCAAAAGTGAAGCCTTAGAAGGCTGTGAAAAGTTTCCGTTTTTTCTCTCTCTGCCTAACAAAGCTATTTTCAGTTTTCAGCTGACCTCCGACGGTCCTGCTTGCCAGACTGAGTATTTCGAAGACATCTCAACGGAGTGCAATGTGTGATACCGTCACGTGACCACACAAAGTTTGAGGATAATTTATTTTCCTCCGGTGTGTCCCTTTTGAATGTTGAAAGCATGAAGAAAAAACTCGTTTGTGGCCATAAAAGTCTGCATAATGCTGCAAAGTGCTCCAGATTATCTACGGTACGTTCGGTGGTTCGTATTCGAAGGGAGAATGGCAAGATGCGACACTTTCCATTAGGGCACTTGACGCGTGAAGCGCAAACCTGAAAGTGTGTGATTCAGGTCAACCGGGCCGTATCGGTGTTGACGACGTGAAAGACAGCGACACACACCGAAGTGGCATCATTAATTTCCCAGCGCTGGAAGGACGTCCCCTTTGTCACAGGGATCCAGATATACCGGCCCTGAGATAGCGTGTTGGGGAAAAATCAACTCCATTGCCGTTGTCCACTTTTCGGGTGATGACTTTCAAATTGAAAATTAATGCAGATTACGCGACACTTGCCGCCGATCGGCCAGTCGCCAGGACAAAGGCCATTTCCATTTTCCTAATGGCTTCATGGTGTCTCAAATGATGGTGTCTCTGGATGCCGCCAATGGGCATAAAAAAAGTTGAGACCGCGACCGAAAAGTGTCGCATTTATGAGCCGTTGCCGTCCGAATGGCCAAGTTAAACATGCTTCAAACCGCATGGCGAATCGTTTCTCTGGGGGCTCTGGACTGGCTGGCTCTGGCGAACTGCTACGGGCGTGATGGGATGTGTTTGAATGGAATATTTATGAGAGAGTTGACTAGCGTTTACTTGAACTAGAAGCTACTGCAAGGTTTGGTGTCGTTTCCGTCGGTAAATGTGAAGTCATATTAAGCTATTCAAAGTCAGATGGGAATCATTATGCAATGGGGCTAGTCTGCATTTTACGGGGGAACCGAGATGACTCAATGATCTTCCTTTGCTTACGTGAGCCGAAATTTCTTGCGAATCTCTGCTAGGCTAATTTTTGATTGTAGATTTTTCGTTTGAGTGGATTCGACATAATGTGGAATAATGCGACAATTTTCAGATGGATGGAGAAAAACGATAATAGATATTAAAACAAAACAAATTTTCATTGATTCCTGTACTGATTCATGCTTTTCCAAAAAAAAGGGACGCAACTACCTGTAACCTCCCAGTTGATCGCTAGTTCCGAAACAGAGATCGAAATTCTCACTCAGCTGGGTGAAAACCATATTCTCTCTCTCTCAAGCAGGTTGTCGATGAGTAGCGAACCGTTCACATTTTCATCTCTCCGTTTTCGCCGTTAAATCATTATCCTCTCTCTTGCATATGCGAGAATATGTCTCTCCAAAATTCAACGAAAATATTTTCTCATGTCACATTTTTCACTGAAAACATGCCACTAGATCGTATACGAGAAACCGAGGCGCAAAAAACGAGGAGTCACAACTTTAAGAAAAGTTGGCTTTTTATCGAATTGTAATGTCAGAAAAGAACAAGCATGAAGACTGGTGCATTTTCAGGTGTCAAAAAGTGAGTGAAATAAAGACTGTATTCGATGAAATTTGGTCACCAAAAATTTTCCTTGAGCCCGATTCTTTTCAAACTTGCTGGAAATAAAGTACTACTAAATGGTTAAGTTTTGACATCATTGGTTTATTGAACCTCTTCTCCCAACCCAAATGCCCGCACCTTTGCCTTGACCCCTTTCATCATATTTTGGGCAATGATAGGACCGACTTGCTTACTTACTTTTAACCACACTTTCTTTAGTTCAAGTTCATTTTCTATCAGTTTTGGAGTTTTAACGAGCTTTGCCTTCATGATTGCCCAAAATTTTTCAATTGGGCGAAGTTCCGGAGTGTTTGGAGAGTTGACGTCTTTTGGTACAAAAACTACATTATTATCTTTGTACCAGTCTAAGACGGGCCGGGCATAGTGGCAAGATGCCAAATCCGGCCAAAACAGTGTCGGGCCTTCATGAGATCTCAAGAAGGGCAGAAGAAGGCATTGTCCTTGTAGATTTGTCCGTTGACGGTCCCAGAGGTGATGAAGGGCTGACTCATTTTGCCACATCCGCAGATCGCTTGCCAGACAAGGAACTTTTTGGCGAATTTCGACAGTTTCTTCTTCCGTACACTCTCCGGAACAGCCAACTTAGAGGTGGCGACGTAGTGTTCCTGTCCTGGCATTTGTTTGGTGTCGGCTTTAATGTAGGTCTCATCGTCCATCACAATGCAGAACGGTTTTTGTGAGCCACTCCCTGTACAGTTTTCTTGCACGAGTTTTGGTCACCGAGTTCTGTTTATCGCTCGGTTCGGTGCCTTCTGGACCTTGTACACATGTAATCCAGAACGTTTCATTGTTTTCTGCACAAAACAAACTGAAACTTTCGCCTTTTTCGCAACATCCCTGATCGAAATGTTGGGATAACGCTTAAATTGGTTCAATACCATCCTGGCCTTCTCCGGATTTGATGTGCCACGTTTTTTGCCTCTACCATTTTCCGCTTGGTTGTCTTACGGTCCTTGAACGTTTTGATCACATGAGATACGGTTGAATGTGCGATTCCGAGCTGTTTTCCGATCCATCGATGAGAAGCGTTTGGGTTTTCGAGGTGAGTGCCCAAAATTTGTTGGCGCACTATTTCTTCATTCGAAGCCATCGCTGAAATCACTCGACCGATTTTCACGAAACTCATTACACAATTGACACAACACAATGAAATACATTCAGTTAAAATTTCAATAATTTTTTACCCACACGCTAAAAAGTTACGAACAATTGCGTGTGTCTAAATTTATCGAATACAGTCTTTAATGGAAACAACTTTGTTCACAGCAGAGGCCACACCGGCCTTAGTCTGATTGGTTAGGTAAGTAAGACTTGATTGAGCCTTAATTGAGTAGCATTTGAGTAACATCAACTATATTGCAACAAGTGTGTTGCTAGAGTATGTTCGTTGATGCGAGTATTAACATCAGGGTTAACATAGATGACGTAACATATTAAGGGCACACGGGAGTAAGTCTCTATCATATCGCAGTTTTCAGAGCACAAACTAACGATTTTGTTTTGATAATGATTTTTAGTCACAACAACTTGAAGTGAAAATTATAGTTGCGGAATTCCAAAACGTATTCGTCGTAAATCTTTGCAAATTCTCTCGCTATCTTGATTGTCGATTAAGAAGCAAACCCGGTTTCCATTTTAAGGGCTGGCAGAAGATTGCTCTCCGTCAATTCTCTTGCAATCATTGACGCTCGGGCTTCATAAAATTTACAAAACATCAAAAAGAAACGACGGAATAGGAGATTCGGTCTGGGGAACGACTCGACTGCAGACATGATGACAAAATTTAACTTTGGTCATAGTATCTTATCGCTTACCACATCAACCCCAACAGCGCACACTTTTGATCGGAATACCGACGAAAAGCTCCGTTTGAGATTCGGATGACTTTCCTTCAGCTTTCTTTCTTCCTGCTGCCTGACTTTGTCCACAAGTCTTCTCAAATGGGCAACATTTCTATCCATCTTCTAGCTACTTGTGCATTTTGCACCCAACGAACTTCTAACTTACATCATTTTTATCTAAAGCTCTCCGTAGGTAGGTAATTCAATTGATCAAAAATATAGTCATGCGAAATTGCTCGACATGTAAAATATCCGGAGAAATTTGCGAAATGGGCCGAATGTGCTTTTGTAAACAAAAATTTAAATCGACGATTTCTCACGTATAAAAGCATGTTGTGGCCCAGCCTTTGGAACACAATTAGTTCGAATAGCTTGGAAACAGGACTTAGTGCAGCAATCCTACGATAGTTGGCGACGGATCGTTTTTTATCCCTTTTTGTGTATTGGAAAACCAAACGACT
>JASCZW010014224.1:0-23468 GCA_034211315.2 Aedes japonicus
TGATTCACTATGTTCCCGATTTATTCGCTGTACCGAGATACACGTTAAAGTTATTCAAATGTTTATTAAACCAACGATTTAAACCAACAGTAAGGATGCTATTCAGGCCCCTCACAAGTGTACACAGAGAGGAATTTGATAGTCAATTTTACCATTATTGGGATTTAGGATGACTATTGCAGCATAGTGATTTTGAACCGACTATGATCATGGACAAAAATACCATTAAAAATAGTTGATCCAACATTTGCCATAATGTCGGAATAGTCCTTGTTACCATGATCATAGTCAAGAATGCCATGAACGTGGTGAATTCATCCAGTTTCATGGTTATTGTAACCATTATATGCAACTGTCACCTTGACCATGATTTAATTGTCGGTATAACGATAGAATTTTTCTCAGAGTAGGTGGTTTATTTTAGCTGAATACAAGAATACGTTGAAATATCCAATTTGATAACCGATTCAAACCAACAGCAAGGATGCTGTTGGGGCCACTCACAAGGTGGTTGATAGAAAAAGACCTTATGCTACACAACAGTAACATATCTAATCTACCTGAAATCAGCCCCCCCCACTTATAACATTGAAGCAGATAAAATTTCTTAATGATTATTTTTCGTCGTGAAAATAATTATGATATTTTATTACTAATAAGATGCAGCTATCCTCTAAACAGCTGAACCGTTAATCGATGAATGTATACTGAAATGTGAAGGTCATGATATGAAACACTAAACAATGCACATATATAGTGAAATGCAGCTAATTACCTCTTCCGCCGCAGTTCTAGATGATTGAAACTGGCGAAAATTCCTACGTGATATAATGAAGTAAAGTTGAACCCTGATAGCCGAGGAAAACAGTAAATAAAATTTAAGCAAACAACAATGCGAAACAAATATTATATGTATATAATCATTGCATAAATAACGGAAACTTAATAAATAAATTAAAAAAAACAGGAAATTCGAATTCTTCGACAACTTCAGTTTCCCACTGGTTGCATAAATTATTCTTTATGTCTGTGGAATAGAAAATGTAGAACCATAAACAATGTTAGTTTTTGAATTATTTATTTGGAAGAAGAAAACATTTTTTTTTTGTAGAATTTGTCGTATATGATTCTTGCTATGAAAACGTAAACAACCTTCTTATCTTTCCGAATACATAACATGAGTTAGGTGGGCAAAGACTTACAAATATGCATAAATGCGCTGCTGAAAATAGCATCGAAAATATTGTGAAGGAATGTCATAATATAAAATGACAATAACAATTGTAATGTCTGCATGTGGCAGCACGTGGTATTCCTGCAATTGTAGACGGACCTGCATTATCATGGCCACGAGGGAGAAACATAATTTAAAATCATTACACAAATAACTGGGAATTCGATGGATGATCTGAAGTTATATGTACCGTAGAAAGAATGCCTCCATTTTTATTTATTTATTTATTTATTTATTTATTTATTTATTTTCATCATCTGGCTTGGTGCCTTAATTAATTTTCACCGATGAGGAAAAGCCCGTTTGAATTGGGCGTAAAAACCTAATATCTTTTCAGCAAAACATTACGTGACATGAACATACATTAAAAAAAGGTCGAACAAAATAAAATACAATTCAAAGAGTTAAAAAAAAATAAAACTTAGAACTATGTCCATATCGGTTGGAATTAAGGCATCATTGTAGAAGTCATCGGGTCAGTAATCTGTGCTGAAAAGCAGTTGCGGAAGAATTGAAATCAAACAAGTGGTAAACTTCGTTAAATCTTGCCGCCATGAATCGGATGGGGTCATGTTGACCATACTCGGCGCGGCGGGCATCAAGGTATAAGAAACTTCGCTGTCGTAAGGTCCTCTCAGGTGCGTAGACATTGAGTTGTGCTAGAATTTCCGCTGAATCAGTTTCACCTAATAGGATTTTTGCCAAGAACATAACTTGAGAGAAGAAACAGAGAATCTCCTACGTTCCAATATATCAAGTCCAATTAGTCTGCATCGTTGTTCATACGGTGGTAAATTCGTGGGTTCTCGCCATGGAAGGTTGCGGAGGGCATGTCTCACGAATCTTTTTTGTACTGCTTCAATTCTGTTTATCCAGATGGCCTGATATGGACACCATACGACTGCACTTGACTCTAAAATTGAGCGAACTAGGGCGCAATAGAGAGACCGAAGGCAATGCGGGTCACGGAATTCATTAGTCACTTTAAATATGAATCCAAAATGTCTATTGGCGATGATGCCATCGTAATGGAGCCGAAATGTGATTCCAGTATCAAGGATAACACCTAAGTCACGTATGTGATCGACACGAACCAGAGGTTGGCTGCGAATGCTGTAGTTATGACTGATTGGGTTGATTTTCCGATAAAATGTTATTACATTTCACTTAGGAATACTAATCGTTAACATGTTTCTAGTGCACCACTCTTCGAATCGGTCAATCAGTTTCTGTAATGTATGGCAATCCTGGATGCACTTCACGATAAAGTATATCTTTACATCATCCGCGTAGAAGAGACGGCATCCCTGTGGCAGTATTTCTGATAGTTCGTTGATAAAAATAGAAAAGAGAAGTGGGCCCAAGTTACTCCCTTGTGGAACGCCCGAAACGCTGGAAAAACACTCCGATGTTACAGATTCCCAATTTGTCAAGCCTTAGAAGAAGTATCCTATGATCAACTCGGTCAAACGCAGCTTTCAGGTCAGTATATATAACGTCAACTTGTGAACCGGCATCTATGTTACGCAAGCAAAATGAGAAGAACTGCACAAGGTTTGTAGAAACTGATCGCTTGGGGTAAAATCCGTGTTGGTCAGCTGATATATAATTTCTGCAGCTGGAAAACAGCACATCATTGATGACAATCTCAAACTCCTTGGAACAAGCACACAATGAGGTAATGCCTTGATAGTTTTCCACATTCTGTTTATCTCCTTTTTTGTGAACAGGGAACATAACGGATAGTTTCCAATTCGTTGGGAATCTGCCTTCTCGCAAAGAAATGTTGAATAGTATTGCCAACGGATGGACCAATACGTTTGATTTGTTTCAGAACACATGATGGAATTCCATCTGAACTAGCTGATGTAGAGTACTTCATTTTCGAGATAGCAGATTCTACATGTTGATGGTTGACAACAATGTTTCTTAACTCACACACATTCCTTGGTGTATCCATGCACGCATTTGCTGCTTGTTCAGAGGATGAGGTGGCAGTGTTAAATGCACTTTTGAAATGAGTAGCGAAAAGTTCACATTTGTCTGAAGATGATCGAGCAACATCATTTCTCAGGAACATTTCTACGGGCAGACCGTTTTCTTTCCGTTTGGATCTAACAAAAGTCCAAAACTGTTTGGGATTTCTCCGGAGATTGTTTTGTGTACGTAGACAGTGACGTTGGTAAAGAAACCGGTTGCAGAGGCGATAGTTATTGCTGGCACGTGTGAATTGTTGCTTGGAGAATGGGCAACGTATTCTGAGATAATTCCGAAGGGTTCTCGATCTAATCCGTTTGAGTTGCCGCAAACGAGCATTCCCCCAAGGTGGTTTTGAAATAGGACTCCGTGTTGGGACATGATGCGCTAACGCATCGTTAATAATACGGGAAAAATGATTCACGGTTTCGTCAATGTTCGGTGATAATTCCAGGGTTAACCAGTTCGTTTGATACAATACATCAGTCAGCGCCTCATAATCCGCTTTATTGTAGTCTAGCTCTGGTTCGTTTGAAAACTGTTCAAAAAATAGGTAGAGTTGGCATTTTAAATTCCAGAAGAAAGGCAGGATGATCAGTGTCTATTGGAGTCAGTGGTTCAATAGCCTCATGTAACTTGCATTGCCCTATTAATGAATCCGTGACGAGCGCTAGGTCAAGAATTCGACTATTTCTATTCAACAATCCGTTCATTTGCTTCAGTCCATTCTGATTAAATCCGTCAAGCAGTGCAGCACATGTAGTAGAAATGTGTGATTCCATAACATCCACGGTAACTTAGTCGGAAGTGGTGGATTTCCATACTAATCCAGATTGGTTATAGTCTCCTAATAAAAGTGCATGATCTTATGTTCCGAGGTTAGAGAAAATAGCACTGATAGATTCAATGTGTTTGTTAATACTGGTCATGTCAGTTTTACGATCAGGTGGTAAATAAAACACATCAATGCTTATTTGCGAATCAAACAATTTCAAAATCAACCAAAGTTGTTCTAGTAAATTGTCAACTGGAGTACGGTCAATGCAGCAGCTTAGCCGAGTTGAAACGGCAATAAGCACACCACCACCACGTATTTTTTTGCTATTATAACGATTTCGATCATTTCTAAATACATTATAAGAGCTTCCAAAAAGTTGCGCTGAATAAATTTTGTCGTCGAGCCAAGTCTCAGTGAGGAATATTATATCGTAGTGTGATTCTGAGACCGCAAGGAAGAAACCGTCAATTTTTGTACGCAGACCTCGTACGTTCTGATAGTAAATCGTCAGTTTTGTTTGTGCGCTTGTAGCAATATCAGACGCCAGCAAGCGACGGAAAATGCTATTTCCATTTGTACCAGCCAGTTCGCTTACCTGATCTGTGATGCCTGAATCTACCGAGAGTATTGTGTTCGGGGTTGCCTCAGCAGAGCTATCATTAGAATCCGGCATTGACATTGTCTGGAACGGTTGAATACAATTTAGAGAAGGTGTGGTATCCGCGGATGCTTCGGAAGGACATATACTCAAAAAAGCATTACCTGGACCAGCCAGTTCGCTGAGCTGCTGAGTGTTGACCGAATTGATAGACGACAGATCGTATGAAGTAACCTCAGACGAGTTATCGCTGGGATCACACTTCAACCTTCCCTGAAATGGTTGACTTCGATTGAGCGTGGGTGCGGTATCCGCAGATGCTTCGAGAGGACATATACTCAATGAACCTGGACCAGCCAGTTCGCTGAGCTGGTGAGTGTTGACAGAGTCCATCGACGACAGATCAAAGGAGGTAGTCTCAGAAGAGTTATCGCTGGAATCAGATTCCAACTTTGTCTGAAATGGTCGAATTCGATTGGAGGAGGGTGCGGTATCCATAGTCGCTTAGGAAGGACATATATCCAAAAAAAGTATTACCTGGACTAGCCAATGAGTTTAGCTGGTGAGAGCTATTAAGTGTGCATATACTACCGGAGTAGTTAAGGGTTCGTTGCTAGATCGAGAAATCAATTCTCTGTCTCGTTTTTTTAAGTTGTTTCACGAAAAAGGGCAGTCACTGCTCCACGATAAATGAGTAACATCAAGCAGCTCATTGTCCGACGATTGGCGTTCCATATTCACATGATGACAGTTAATGTACTTCTCGAACTCAGCCAGACACTCGTTGATCTTGTGATCTCCTGCACACTTCGGGCAGCAAGCAGTTTTAACACACGATGCAGCCTTATGTCCATATTCCGAACAATTGAAGCAGCGCATGACATCAGTTGACTCTAAAACCACAGAGAACAGACGTTCATCTTCGGTCTGCTGCTTGTGTAAAACTTTAAACCGACATTTCAAATGTATGTCGTTATGCTCCTGGTAGGCGGCGCTGCAGTTGTGCGATAACTGTCATATCAATGTTTATCAATAAAAAGCCTAGCACATAACCTAAAAAGTTTTGTTTGTTTTTCACTGCGCTTGCTTTTTATACCGGCTGCCCATATTTACTTTTACACACGTTTTTCAGGAAAAGGTAATAATGGACATCAATGTCTGTTCTCTGTGCTAAAACTCTGCATCGCTCCCATCCCAGGTTGACTTGCTTTAACTTCATCAGAGTGTCGAATCCACACGCATCGGTTTCTAGTATGACCGACATCTGGTTTGATGTGCGCTTTTCATTGCGAGTTATACGAATGACTTTCACATCCAATAAGTTTGCACCCGGATTTTGTTGTTTCAGATTTTAAACCAATTTTTCTTCACTCATCACCATTGAAAAACTGAAGATTTTAATTCTTGGCTTCAGAGGTTTTTGGATGTCGATGGTATACTTCACTGATAACATATCAGTAGCAGCCTTGACGAGCTTCAGTGCTTGATCCTTATTTTCACATCTAACAGCAACTTCGCCAGACTCTCTGAGATGCAATTCTTTTACAGCGAACTCAATCGGATCAAATTTTTCACATATATCATGTTTAGTCGTTTGAGCATGTTGTGATTGTTTCGGTTTAAACAGAACGGTTTGTTCCATCTTCATGACCGTGCTAGACTTTTTCCGCGGGGAACTAGGGATCTCAGTCTCGACCGGTGGTGGCAGCAAGAGTGGGGAATTGATCGGATTGTTTCTAGATTGGTTCTCTATGTAACGACGTTTACCTGAACGCAAAAGACCACCTTCTTCTAAGACAGCGGTAGAATCAATGTTGCTCAAAATCACTGTCGCAGCACGACTTTCTCGGTTTGAAAGCAAGTCGTCAGGAGCTTTACGCTATTTCCCTTTTGCAGGCGGCTCATCGGAGGCTAGCACTACACCTGCGAACGAAGGCTTATCAGCACAAACTTGATCAATCGTAGGTTGCATGTAAGTTGCAATTTCTATCAATATTCTTAAATGTCGAAAGAATATGTGTTACCAGTGCAGCATTATTTTTTTCAACCTCCGCTTTTACTAAACCCGGCAGCAGAAGATTGTTTTTGTTGACACAACCAACCAGATCGTCAACCTTCTTCATCAGCTGTGTACATTGTTTCTGAATATCATTCAGCGTAGTTTGTTTCTTCCTACAGCTAAACTGCCGTTCTACGCATAACTGTCCCATGTTTCTTTTGGTCAAATTGCAGCTTTTTCAATATATGCTTAATTTTTTAACTATACTATTGGATACAAACAAAAAATTATATACTTTGTTCTGAGTTTGTATCAAAAAAACATCAAGTTAGATTGTCCCATGTTGAAATTCTAGGCATAAAAGTCCCACTACGAAATTTCTTAAGAGATCTTAGAAAACAAAATTGATTTAAGTTTACAACATTCTTTGTAGGACCTACTCGACACTCAGCATTGATAAGGGGCTTATATGTAAACTTAAACAATGACTTTGACATGCAAACATTGACATTAAATTGTCTATATAAGCCAACATTGCATTTGATAGAACTGTGTTTTTAATGATGATATGGTGATAAAAAATAATCAAAATCATGGTAGGAGCATAAACAATAATGCACTTGGCATGTGTATTTGAAAACGTTAAATTTTATCGCCAACGATCCATCAATACATCATGCAGTGCGACTGATATGCCTAGAATTTTCTGCTGCAAGGCAAGATTCTACGCATATCAATCCCACTGAATATTTTACCTCGTATTTTACATACAAAAATAATCTTATTGTTTGTAATACCACAGATTACATCGAAACTCAACCACATCTCCAAATGCCACTCATAAATTTGTGGGTTTTACCACGAATCTTACCAGCCCCACACAATAGTGACTCAAAACTTAAAACGCTTTTTTCTCAACTACAACTTTTGCAACATGGGACAGTTATGCGTAGAACGGCAGTAAAGCACATATACTTGAGCGCATTGTTTTCTCTCAAAGCCCGGGACCAGTGCAACTCAGATCAGAGCACTTAGTGTGCAAAACTTGCTCACATCCACCAAAGCAGTATACTCGGTCATGTTCAGAGGCGATACGGTCATTTTCAGAGGCGATACATCGTGGTAGGGAAAGATTTCAGCATACTAACTTACCGGGGTAACGCTGCCACCTTAGGTATAGCTGACGTGAGGCAGCGTTTCTTACTCAGCCGATGGATGCCAGGACAGACGCTGATTGAGCCCTAACTCCTTGGTAGACAGACGCTCGGCACGCACCTCCTCAATCTAGCTGAAGTCAGAAGGACAACAGTGCCCTAGCTGCACAACCAACTAAGTACGCAACCCTTAGTTGGCGGTCTTCGTCGTCTCCTGACCCGTGGAAACATGAGGTAGGAACTTTTGAGGACCATAGCTACGTTGCGGGGACGCACGCTCCATTCCAGTTGTCTACTCACCATTTTGCAGCCCTCTGCATAGGTCAGCTTTTCTAGAGTACATAAATAAACTAGCAAACTTGCTCGAGAACAAGCGGCGGTTCTACTGAGATGTTTATGCGGTTTCATCGTTCATTACCTTTGTTGAACATATTTCCAAAAATAATTCACGTATTCAAGTAGCATGGTCGATTAATTCGCTAGAAATGGTAATTGAGCATAATATTTCAATGGAAGCGAGCAATGTTTAGTGTACTTTCTCATAGCAGCTCTTTTCTTAGGTTTAAGTTTTTTGAGTCCCCACAGAAACAGAGTATTTCTGGTGAATTAATGTTGAGAATAAATAATTTCTTTCAATTACATAAGGGGCTATTCATAACCCACGGAGATTTGTCGGGGGAAGGGGGTCTGAAATTTCAAAAAATGATTCTACGTGGTTTATGAACAGGGCCTAAGCCAAGACATGTTAAAAAGAATAGAATCTCAGTCTATGCTGGGTAACTGAGAGTAGTAACAGTTACCCTACTTATTGTGAAGGATATTGGTTTCGACAGGTTTTTAGCAGTAGCAACGCTCCCATGCCCGGATCACACATTACAGTGTCTCTATATCTATAATCCTTTGTATATCCATCCTCTCTCAAAATATAACCCTTTGCATTCTTTCAAAATTATTTATAACATCCAACGAACAAATGAGAGTTCAGATAGATATAAAACTCAATATTTTTTCAGAAACGCAACAAAATAAAACAAAATAACAATATTACCTTTGACTTTATACATCATTTAGTTCTTATTGATAAGGTAAGATGAAGACAAGGAACTCACTGATGATTTTTCCTTTTCTAGCAAACCGAAACACATTCTAAAAAACAGAAGATTTATCTATCACATGGTCTCATTTGATGGTACATATTTCATTTTTGTTTTCTTGTTCCATCGTTACCCCGTACATACTGCAATTTAGTCGTACATCTTATGAGGTTTTACTTCTATGATTGTTCTATAATCGTAAAATCATAATTGTTGTACATTTACATTGCAGTGTGTAACTGTGAGGTACTAAATATCCTAGAGATTTTAAAAGTTTAACCTAAGCATCCTATCCTGAATAAGGCCCTAGCGAAAAATCGATTAAAGCAGATACGCTCTATCATTACAAAGCTCCAAGTAACATCCATCGTGTTTCTAAGTGTAGTTTACACCTTAAATATGAAAAATAGTGATCAAGTGTTAACAACGAAAGAGAATGTCGACGAAAATAACCGACCAATGTTTCCTAGGGCCTTATTCAATGTATGGGACGCTATTTACATGGTCAGGGTAGACATAGATAATGATTTTTTTTAATCTATCTCGAGTCGCGTTTCTAAGCACACGTTGTTTTTTCTACCATCGACCCACTTTTAGCGTTTGAATAAATCTTGCATCAATTCACCACATCTGGCAGAAATTTTCAAGTCAGCTTTCGGGTCGCCCCTTGTTTGGCCGATGTTGACTATTGCTACCGGTAGACCCAATTCCTTTGCCTGAAGGACGATTCGGTAGCCTGAAAAGACGCTCAGGCTGGAACCGAGCACCAAAACACCGTCCGACTCGATGATCATTCGCACCACTCGCTCAATGCGTGGCATCGGGACATTATCGCCGAAGAACACAATCTCCGGCTTCAAGGCTCCTTCGCAATGTGGACAGGGAGGTATTTTGAAGTTTTCCACGTATTCCTGAGATAGTTCAACGTCTCCGTCCGGTCGCATCATAGTTGACCCATCTTCCATATGAGGGTTCAGTTGATCTAGTATGGACTGAAATTCGTGTCTAGGGATATGATAGTCGCAACCTTTACCTGATCGACCGACACAGATTACGTTATATCCGCTGCCATGAAGCTCCACTACGCTCTTCGACCCGGCTTTAGTGTGAAGCTTGTCAACGTTCTGTGTTACTATGCCCGATATCCGTTGTTCCCGCTCCAAACGGGCCAGAGTGTAGTGAGTCACGTTAGGGGCAATGGCCGAAAATTTGGGCCATCCCACATAGTTTCTTGCCCAATATCTTTTACGCACAGATTCTGATTTAACAAACTCTCCGTGCTGAATAGGCTTGTGGTTGGACCGGGCGTAGAGTCCAACACCTTCCGATCGATAATCTGGTATTCCTACAACAAAACAATTAATTGGTGTTCACGACTTCTGACCAAATTTTAGCAGTTGCGTTTCACACTGAAAAAACTACACATATCTACCTGACTCGGTGGAAATACCAGCGCCCGTTAGCACAAGGATGTGTGGCTTATCTTCAAGAAACTTTTCTAACCGATGCAGGTCGCTTTCCAGTGCAGGCTCGTGAGCAGGAACGAATATCAACTTTGAACTGAAATTGGCGCGTGTTCCAATGAGCCAATGAGGACTGGAGATTGGGCGCATTTTGGTATACATTTAACACAATTTAAAAACGAATATTTTACTTTAAGAAGAAAAGATTACCCAATGTTATGTATTAAGCTCAGCACCAAAATATTTACAAGAATTATTGATAATATCGTTTCCATCGGTTTTCCAGTAGATGTCGCCGTACCAGTAGTTGTAACTGATGCTGCTCGCCACCTGATTGTGACTAACCTAAGCTTGAAATTATGATTAATTACAACATACACGCTTTTTCCAACCAACCCAAAATTTGATAAGTTTGACTCAAAGCAGTCAAAGGTATAACTTGGTATGACTATACACAGAAGAAAAAAAGTACCCATTTGAGCAGTTGCGTGTGGGAAGCCAATTTTGGGTATAGGTATGTTAACCGACCCGTTGGGTACAAATAACTTACTTTTGGGTTGAATTCACCCAAAAGTTAGTTATTTATACCCAGCGGGTTGGTTAACATACCTATACCCAAAATTGGCTTCCCACACGCAACTGCTCAAATGGGTACTTTTTTTCTTCCGTGTAGACACTCAAGTAATAGACCGGAGAACGTGAGTCTGGCACAGTTGATGTATCCAAAACAACTGTCAAATCGTATGGGAAATGCGAGGAAATGTTCGTTTTGGATACAATATGGCGGCACGTTGTCCGAAATTGGGAAATTAGGAAAGCTTAAAGGGGTACAAGAACGTCGTCGTGTAAAACAAAATCCATTCATAAGTCATCCTTATGAAATTCCATAACATCGTTCATAAGTTGAATCTTATGAAATTCTTACGTTTATTTGCCTGAGTGTATCTTTACTCACTTTTGAGGAACTAAAGTTTTGACCGGTTTGGTCAATCGTACTCAATTTAAGGTTGTTTAGAATAAGAGTATGCATTTCAGCACGAAAATTTCATAAGGACGAATCAGCTTTTGTAAACGACTCAATCTGCAAATTTCTAGAACTTGATGTTATCCGACGTTGTGTAATTTTTCCTCTCATATGTCTTTTTCTAACTATTTCACCACGCTATTTCCAATAATCAATATGCAACTAGCGATTTGAAATTGGTTCACTGTTGTAGAACCCCTTGGTCCGAATTACACCTTGAAGCCAGCACCTTGCTATACATATTTGCGCCTTTGTTTTGATTTGCTATGTTATTTTGACAGAATTTTTGAGAGTGTGTTCGTGTGAGTTCATTATAAGGGGCGCATTATTAAGCTTGTGAACGAGCTTGGGACCAATGTGCTAGTACTGACTGAGCAAAAAAAATCGTTTTTGTATGGGACCTACTGGTCTTAGAGTTAGTCTATGGTATAATATTCAGTGAACGATTTAATAATTCTATACAACTTTGGCATAGATGCAGCAATCGGTTTCATCAAACTGTTGAGTATTTCCAGGGATGAGTTAGAGGAAATTTCCACAGGTTCGGGTCTTATGATTCCCCATTTATCATAAAAATACATATGGAGATTCGGCCGCTTAGATGATCATTTTGTAGCATATGAATTGGTAGATAAGACTTCAAACCACAGAATTATTAATCTAAATGATGTAGACGGTCCCCCAGTCATGCCTCAGAACATATTCAACAAGCTTTATTTTCGTAAAAAGACAGATTCCTTATCAATGGATTTAAAACTAACTATGTACAAATGAACATGGAAACCATGTGATAAAATTGTAATGAAAAGTCAACAAACATATCTATTTCTAACGGACAAGAAAAACGTTTTTTATCACATTCGCTTAAATGAATCTTATTGCACATAGCAATTATGTTCATTTTCTCGAAAATAAATACCTTAAACCTAACTGAAACCATTAACTATCCACCCTTTCATGATATGCATGACCAATGCATTCTATTTAAGGAATTCATAGAAAGTATATGTCCAACTTATGGATTGTATGCCAATTCCTCATGCATTTAATGAAAACATCCATAGCCGAGAACTCATTAATTTCGCACATACTTTTCATATGCTAACCCCCATTGCAAAAACCCATGTGCGTATGCACAGGAATCTAATGGGGATTTTCTTTTGAGTGTGCGTATGTAGTTGTGTCATCGCTTGTATCATGCAGTGGATTTATCAAAATGAAAATTTACTTTGTTAAAACGCGTAGAATATACAATTTTCAATGTATTATACCATAAATAAAATATTATTAAATACAATGTGCTAAGTTCTTTATGTATTCAATTTATTAAGATTTTCCTGAACAATTCAGCGCCAACATCAGATTAGGGCGAATCTGCTTTTGTAAACAATGGCTTTCGTAGTCATTTTCTCTTGAACAAACGGTCAACAATACAAATTAAGCGCTCTTTAAGGAAGAGGAGCTTTATCTCTATCCGCTGATATATTCAATTTGAAGGAACTGTATTCAACTTCCGATAAATTAGCAGACAAAGTGTTTGTTAACAAAAGCAGATTCGCCCTAATCAAATGTTGGCGCTGAATTTTGAAAATAATATTTTATCGACTTTGAATTTATAAGTACTTTTAATCCATCCAACAAAATTCAGGCTTCGATAAGATGGGTGAAAAGTAAACATCCATTTTGACGTTCAGACCTTGTTCCCACTTACTGGTAAAACCAGGGATCTGGCGAACAGAGCTGTTCCTGTAGTCAACATCTTTAACAACCAAACGTCAAAAGATCCATTGTTTGTAAACAATGCTGGCGTTCCTACCCGTAGTAACAAACGTCAGACGGGCCTTATTCAAATAAGGCCCGTGATATGTTGCATACTGTCAAACGCTAGCAAATAGGATACACGCTAAGATAAGATACGGTTTCATTTTACCGAAAATTAGGTTTTGGTAGCAAAACCTAAAGTATCGGTATAATTTACCGAAACAAAACGTTTGATTTTACTTAATGTTTCAGTAAAGTGGATTTACAGATTTTATCGTTATATTTTACCTAAATTTGGTTAAAAATTCTCTCATTGAGCTGCTAGCAGTTTCGGTAAAAAATACCGTACAAAAATAAGTAATTATTAATGTTTTTCCCGGTTTTCCAGCAATACCGAAATTTCGGTAATCCATGTTTACCGATAATTTCAGTATGTGCACTTTTGTGCGATTTTCCAGGCCCAGGCCAGGCCCCTGGGTAAAACCCTTTTATCCACCTTGTGGGTAAAAGGAGTTTCACTTGTCTCCTAAACACCCATTTCTGAGTACTTTTATTCCTCCGTGAGTTTCTTTGAAAGTCTTATCACAGTCGCCCGAAATTACTCAATAATGAGTGTAAAAACACTGAAATGGCTTGGAGTATACATCAGATGGCGCTAGTCGAATAAAGAGTTGAACGCGGCGATTTTTCGCTCAACTTTTTATAAGGTCCAAAGCAGCAATGAGAGACTCTTGAGACTTATACAAAAAAAATAGGTTGATTTACCCATCCCAGCGGTTAAAACAGACTAAAGTTCTAGGTAATAGTCTGGGAGATGTAGCAGTTGAATTCAACCAGCATTTGCCTGGATGATGATGAGGACCTGTTCATAAGCCACGTAGACTAATTTTTGAAAATCTCAGACCTCCCTCGTACTCTTTGCTCCATGCGTTTATTTGAAATTTTGTATGGACGTGAACAAATAGTAGACTCTGGTCAGCTGTGTGAGCTGACTTTACGACTCATATCGAAACACCTCATATATGAGAACAAGCCTTCTCACCCCACATGCCACGCAGAATAGGTCTGATTATGATCCTTTCCACTATATTAGGCAAATTGTTTTCCATAGCATTTTACGATCATACACTCTCCTGGATCGGGTGCGGTAGATATGATAGAAGTGCCAGAAGAGTTGCCTTGGGTGTAAGGAGCAGGAGGCTCTCCATCCATCGTTCTCTTTGCTCAACACCTGGTCAGGTCCTTATGATCAGCACGGAAGGGAGGGAAGTTTTGATTAAGATGCCGAGAACTCATGCAACCTTCATAGACATCTGAAGTTGGAAATTTGATTCGATTGTGCAGCAGGCTCTCCTTGGTGAGAAAGCATATGTATACTTGCTTTTAAATGAGATAAGCTTTAAGATGAATTAGTCGCTGAGAGTGACGGAGCTAAGAAAGTTAATGCACTCTTTTGTTGCCCGCTTTTCTGGGCTGGAACACAGGCGTTTCCTACTTGTATCCAGCCAGACCCCAAAGCATTTGTCGTTTAAGACATGGGCACTAACTCTCGTCCAAATATTTTATGGCTTATGGTTAAAGCACCATAGCTCGCTTTCTGAATATATAAGAAGGGTACACCGAAACAAAATCATACGCACAAACACACCATTATCCACTAAATGATTTCTCTTATAGACCCATGTTAACCTAGAAAAAAAGGCACTCCTTAAGTTCGTTAAAAAACGTGTACTTTTTGTTATATCAACCTTTGTTCTTACATATGGTTTCTCAACATTGTTTATCAACAGTCCATGAAGGATTTTTAATAACTTTTTCATGTATAAGCAAGTTCTAGAACTTTTATTCTAACGTTCTATTAAACGCTGGCACAACTGGCCAGATATAACATGTTATAAGCCTATCTTGATGAGATTCCTCTTGTTGATAGTTAATATAACATGTTATAACTCAGCAGTCTGAGCAAAGCATTAGCAACGATTTTAGACGCTCTTTTCCAATCTCTTAATCTCTTAGCTGTTAATGTTCAGTCAAGATACCTCTTGACCAGAGCTCACAATCGTTCGATGGGACGAATTTTTATGCTTAGGTCGAGGAACTGGAGATAAGCAGCCGCCAATCGAGTTTTATGGAGAAATATCGCGACGCAGGTGCCGTCCTAATACCGCGTTGGACAATAATCACGTTTTCCGATTTGTGCCAGTCTATGGTTAACTAAACGTAATGACACGAAGCAAGGTCAGAATATTACAGAATTGTCATGCTGACGAGTCAATGGCAACAGTTATTTTTTCAAGCAATAATTGACGTGCACATTTGAATTTATGGCTCCACTTACGATCCACATACCGCAAGAGCAAATTGTCTGCCATACCATCGCCTTTTAGCTCAATTTTTCAGTGAAAACTGAGGTGTCCGCCTTGTCAAAATCATCATCTTCACGAATCGTGTAATATTGCGATCGCGGGAATGCTTTATAGTCCAACTTCGAATACGTTTCGTAGTCCATCATGATGCAGCTCTTGTTCTTGGTGGAAACTGTGTAATACAGTTTCCGGGCCATGGTTTCACGCTGGATGCTTGTGTAGAATTTCTTTTTGGCTGATTCTGGTTCTTGTACGTCTTCAGCTTTAATCTCTTTTTGGCTCGTTGGACGTTGGATATCTATGTTTTCATCTTTTTGGCCAAATCGCGAACTGAGGGAGAAAAAACTAGTCCGATTTCGTTGTCCGTCGGTTCGTCTTTTTTTTATTCCAATTCGTAGCAGATCCGCAAGGGAATACTCCTCCCCGAACTTCAGGATCGCAATACGCACCGCCTTCACACATAAGTTTTCCAATTTCGCCAACTTTCTTAGTGATAATTCTGGAATAGTGCTCCACTTGTGCACGATGACACGGCTTTTTTCAACGGAAATATTTCCCATCTCTCGACATGCGCGTATTCCATTTCTGTGATTTGTGTTCGGTTTGAAGTTTGAGTGTTAACAATGCGATGGAGCCAACAGACTACCCAAAAAAATGTATGTTCAAAAGGCAGCGTTAGAAAAGTGTGCCTTTATTTTCTGGGACAGTCTATTAATTGAAATAAAAAAAATATCCTTGTACGATTGTTCTAGATTCTGTTTGTCTCGGTGAAAAATTATGCTTGAGAAATGACCGAAAACTATAGAAATCTGCTTTTCGTTGGAAAATTTACTTTTTTCCTCTCTAGAGGCTGCCGCTGCTTATCTCATAATAGGCAAATTGTTTTCCTTGTGAAAAATATCGATAGTGAAATCTGCGCTTATTGTTCCACTTATACATATACATGTCCAAATCCATGGTGAAATCTGCGCATATTGTAGAGAAGCAACATAGAGTTGGGAACGGATAATCACAGATAAAACAACTTCTTCATGGCTCCACACACCACAAGTTATGATGGCAATTTATGGTTTCATAAATTATAGAAAACTAGAACTTTCAGGTTGTTATTGTTGAAAAGCGTACTTCACTGAAATATGTTTCACCCGAAGTGCTTGGCTTTCACAGAGTGGCTCACTTCCGGCAAGCAGGCTTGTTATTTTGACAAATTTCATAATTGATCGATTAGCCATGTGCCGGATCCAAGCACTATGATGTTATCGTCCTGATCGATACTTGGCTCGATGGTCGCACACTTTCCAACCAATTATTTGGACCCGATTATGAGGTTTTCCGATGGGGAATCCCAACAACAGCAGGAAATCTACTGGAGGTGGTGTTCTAATAGCGGTGCGTTGCGGATTGAAGGCGAAACCTATCGAAAATAGCGAATGGAAGTGTTTGGAGCAGATCTGGCTCACTGTTAGACTATTGGATAGAACACTGTTTCTGTGTGCTGTGTATATTCCACCTGATCGGACAAGTGATACCGAATTCATTGAGGCGCATTGCCGCTCCGTTTTCTCTATAGTTGAAAACTCGGCTTCAACGGATGAGTTTATGGTGCTAGGTGACTTAAATTTAGCTGGTATTTCGTGGAAATCGTCTAGCAGTGGCTTTCTCCATCCTGATTGCGAAAGATCCTTGCTTCATTCAGAAGCTTCACATCTTCTTGATTGCTATAGCGTGGCAACACTCTCCCAAATTAACCAGGTAGTGAACGGAAATCCCCGCAGCTTGGACCTGTTTTGTAAGTGCTCGAGACACTGCTCCGTTCATCTCTATGACCCGCCCCTTTGATTAAGCATCATCCTCCTCCAGTCGATTCCATTCCTGAAAGTCTAGACAACGACTATGCTGACTTTCCAGCACCTGTGTCGTATGATTTCCGGAAAGCCGACCATCGTAGCATAACCGAAGTGCTGGCCAACATAGACTGGGATACAATTCTGGACGCTGACGACGTTAACAATACCGCTCACATTTTCTCATGTCTTGTCATACGTCATTGACAGGCATGTACCGAAACTATACACCAGAAAGACTCTCTTCATCCGTGGTAGACGAAGGAACTAAAAAAGCTTAAATCAACCAAGAGGGCAGCACTACGAAGATACACTAAATAACGCACGCTTTCCTTGAAACTTTTCTACGTGAGGCTCAATTACGAGTTCAACAACAAAATGTCCAAAGACAGCTGAAATCACTTCCGAAATCTTTTTGGATATATGTTAATCAGCAGCGCAGGAGTCTGGATTACCATCGTCCATGGTCTTGAATGATCAAGTTTGCCAGCATATTCACCGACGAAAATGTTACTGACGATCAGATAACTGCGGCTACGAACAACGTTCCTCTGCATGGTCACTCATTTGGTGCAATCGATATCAGTATTGAGATGATCTCCAACGCCGCGTCGCAGCTCAAGTCATCCTTCAATCCTGGCCCAGATGGAGTTCCGTCAGTATTTCTAAAGAAACACATTTCCATTCTGCTGTTCCGGATTTCCACATCAAGTGGCATATTTCCCTCGTGGTGGAAGGTTACTCACTTGTTTCCAGTTCACAAGAATAGTTACCAGGGCATTTCGTCTTTGAGCAGGGTATCGAAACTATTTGAGCTTGTTATAATAGACCCTCTAATCTCTAACTGCAATCAATACTTAAGTGAAGATCAACACGGGTTCATGGTCTCTGTTGTGTCTTACTTCGTTTATTACGGAAAATATGGCCGAAAGGGTGCAAACGGAAGTCATCTATACAGACCTTCCAGCAGCTTTTGACAAGCTCAACCAAGACATAGCTATCGAAAAACTACATAAGCTTGGAGTAAATGGAAGTCTCTTACAATGGTTTCCCTCCTACCTCACTGATCGTCTGCTGACAGTTGCTGTTGGTGATTGCATGTCCGACGATTTTCCAGCCACTTCAGGAATACCTCAAGGGAGTCATTTAGGGCCGCTGACATTCTTGCTGTACTTCAATGGCCACCGTCTTTCGTATGCCGATGACCTGAAAATCTTTTCACGAATCCAGTCTATCAACGATTGTCACCTCCTACAACAGCAGCTACAAATCTTTGCTCACTGGTGCAGCCTCAACCGTATGGTGGTTAGTCCGGAGAAGTGTTCGGTGATCACTTTCTCTAGAAAAAAGGAGCCGATTCTCTGCGACTATAAGCTTCAAGGCACGGTAATCAAACGTACGACTTACGTATAAGATCTAGAAGTTATTCTGGATTCTCAGTTGACGTACAAGTTTCACATTTCGTAATTCGTGAACAAGGCGTCAAGAGCTCGAGGCTTTATTTTTCGGATGGCTAAAGACTTCTCCGATATTTACTGCTTGAAATCCCTTTATTGCTCCCTGGTGCGATCGATTCTGGAGTATTGTTCTGCCGTCTAGAATCCGAGCAATGTAATGGCGGAAATAGAGTCGGATTTGTTCAACGCAGGTTTTTACGCTTCGCTTTGAGAAGCTTGCCTTGGAGAGACCCGTTTCGTATGCCGAGTTGCGAGAATCGCTGTCGATTGATCGCTCTTGCACCGCTTCGGTATCGTCGTGACATATCCAGGGCTTTCTTGGTTGCAGACATTTTACAAGGCCGAATCGATTGCAGCGCCATACTGGAGCAGATTAATATCAACGTTCAACCAAGGGCATTGCGCAATAGTGTAATGTTGAGGATGCCAATTCACCGAAACAATTACCTATAGCATGAACGACGCGATCGGAGGACTGCAGCTTGTTTTAATAGAGTCTGCGCAGACACTTCATGTCATATTTTTCTGAAATGAGTTGTGGTTTGATATTAAAGTTTAAGTTTATTGTACTCGTCATATTTTTAATGCCACCATTGGGGCTTTATTAAGCCTGTTGGTGCTGACTAAATAAATAAATTAATTAATTAATATTTCCTGAAAAAAATTAAACGTGTTATTGGTTGATTCAAGACATTTTTTCATAACATTCACTGTAATAGTCCTATTAACTAGCACAGATACTCGCTTAGAAGCGTAGAAATACACTTCTCGTTTATCCCCTATTATTTATCAAAAGGACCTGAATCAGGTGGTGATAGTCCACTGGATAATAAGAGAAATCTCGAATATTTGTTGTCTTATACAAGATTTATCATTTGTATCACTTTACGTCATAAACTATTATTATAGATGTGTTTTCTTCGACTTCAATGCATACTGTTTGATCTCCCTTAATTTTACGGTTACTGAATGAAATAATAGTAATATGTATAACTCATACTATTCACTATTTCACGAGTAGTAGTCGGTTGTCGCGCCGCGTTTTGCCGTTGGTTTATTGTATTTAGTTTGTTCCACAGTCCTATGGTGGTTCCTCGAAATGTTGTTCAACAGGCACATCGGAAGCTGATTGGTTTTCGTTTTTCTTTTATTCTCTCGGGTGTGTCAGAAAATTGAAACATAACTGGAATATTCCCGCAAATCAAATTGATATTCTCTGCCGCATCATTTGTTATACATTAGCTTACTGATCTACCATAATATAAATACAAACTGTTGTCATAGTATTGAGTCGTTTTATTTAGTTTTCTTCATTTTACGTGTAGTTTTCTATCTCCTTCATATTTTAAATTTCGATCGGCAGTCTACAGTTGAATTGTATTTTTTTTTTATACTTTTCCAATTTGACACTAGTCATGTTTCTCAAAACTCAATTTGAATTCTACTGATGGAGGAGTATTTAACTAACAAAACAATAAACGCATCCTTCTTTGTCTCTATACACAATGCTCATTCTGTCTTGATGTACGATAAGTATATCTTCCTTAATAACACAAGACATATTTCGTTTCCTATAACAGTCAGGTATACTTACTTTCGATAATCTACAAGCGATAATTTAAAAAAAAAATGTGACAGCAGTGATTAAAACAAACAATAGAAGCGGATGAATCCGATTTATGCAGACTAAAATAATCAAATTCTACACAGCACAACACTACCTTCAACAGCTTAATAGTCCAATTTCGATAGGAAGTTAAGCAAAAATTTGACTATTATGCTTTTATGGGCAGTACATACCTGTCGCAAAAAGAAATGGAACGTTGGAGCAGGATCGTGATAAGGTAGGAGGGTTATTCGGACAGTCGCTTAAGGTAGGGGCACCTACAGTAAGAGATGACGCCTTGGAAGTCCATGGTTCCATTTAAGTATATAGCGGCCGGCAACTGAACCAGATGCCAGAGGACGTCATCGTTGACCGTGTTGTTGGTGTTGGTTCGTAGATCGACAGGCCTTTGTCCGCTTTTATAAGAAATAGTCAGCCTGCGGTTTTTTCGATGGGATTCCACGGCTTTCCTGAGGTGCTGCTTCGAAAATCGTGAAATCGCGTTGCAGATTTTCATTCAGTTCCAAAATAGCCGCAACGTTTCCGCATCTGAAAAGTTTACAAATTACATGAAATTTTGATTACTTCATTTTTCATTGAGTCAAGCCCACCTGTAGCAGTAGTTAGGTGCAGACCAAACAGTCAAAACAGTTTCATTGAAGTGCCATTTGTAGCCTTCCATAACGAGCTGATGAGCACGGCAAATCATGTCGATATCGTTGGCTGTATTAAACTGTGAAACAACATCCGATCCGAAAAGGTAACCGGCCCCACGGGGAGATACTCCCCAACCATGGGTATCTTCCGGGTCACTCCACAGCAAATCGCACATGGGACCGTCATGCGGTACCTCTTGTTTGCGGTCGATTGAGCGAATTTGATCCAAATACTGAATCGAGGGCGACAGACCGCCGTGCACACAGAATATCTTCCCGTCAATGATTGCTGACAGAGACAAATAGTCAAAAATTTCCGTACAGTAACGCCATACCGTCACCGAGCCGTACTTGCGGAGGCATTCGTCATAGAACCCGTAGACCTGTGTAATCTGACGGGACTCATGGTTACCACGGATCAGCGTGATACGATCTGGGTAGCGTACTTTCAGTGCTAAGAGCAATAGAAACGTTTCCACACTATAGTAGCCACGGTCTACAAAATCTCCCATAAAAAGGTAGTTGGTCTCAGGAACATCACCACCGACTTTAAACAGTTCTTTAAGATCATAAAATTGACCATGGATATCACCGCAAACCTGAAATTACGACAAACTTCACAATTGAAAACGAACCCTTCCACATCACAACTCCTTACTTACCGTAACCGGAGAATCAACCCGCTGAACGTTTCCCTCTTCCACCAGAATTTCGCGAGCCTTCGCGCAAAGTGCCTTCACTTCATTTTCCTTGATGATCTCGCAGCGTTTCAATTGTTCTATCTGCCGGTCCAAATCGCTGTAATCCGGCATTTCTCGATTGTTTTGATTACAGACACCCTTTGCTTCGTTCCCGGTTAGACGCTTCTTCGGTGGCTGGTTTTCCTCTACACGCTATGACCGGACTTGCGGATGTGTCGGTCGCGTTAGATGTCAGTGTATGAGTGCGCGTGAGAAGAGATGATTTTCTTTCTTTTGGCTATTGAATGCGAAAAAAAAACTGCATAAGAAGAAGTCATAAAACAAGAACAATACCACAAAAATAGTGCGTTATTCCTGGAACCGTTGCAAGGATTCATACGGGAATTCGTAGAAAACTAAAATTTCTCGATATCAGACACATTCCGCAATCACGAACATTCAAGTGAACCAGAAAGTGCGCAACTTTGCGTGGAATGGTTCCATTGCTGGCTTACCTTAAAATTGGAATAATTTGCTATACGAACTTATTTTCCTCACACTAATTAGTGCAATACAAGCGCTTGGGATGTTTTTGGCCGATTTAACAGCGATAGCAAGCGTTCTGAGAATGTTTCACCCAAAATTCAACGATAATTTCTACGCTAAATCACAACCCAAGCACTTGAAATCGGCTACCGCGAAATATTCGACGTCGTGAAGCAGCCGCCGTCTCGCTACACTGTAAAAAAAAATCGCTCAACGTCAAAACTGTCAAAATAAATCAAAACTACCAACCTTGAAGAGCGAAACTTGTATTTCTAAACGCAGGGGTATCAGAGGTTGGTACTTACACTCAGATAAAAATCCAAAACTCACAAGTTTAAACGTCACACAAAATCGCATAGTTCGAATATATAACTGATAGGATTACAATTATGTATTGAAACTTTATAATAGAATCTATAGCATGTAAAATTATTGGTATGGTTCACACCGGTAAGATGACAATAATAGCGCCGTTTCCACAATAAAATCTAATGGAAATTGATACATCGACAATAGGAAAGGGGAGTTGTTATAAAACTTAACTATAGAAAAAATCATTTTTTACCGAAGTCCGAAATTTTAGTCAAATACTATTAACCGAAATTTTAGTCAAATATTATTAATATTCACAATTGTTGAAAATCCTAGCATATCACGCATAAAAATACAGCATATTAGAATCCAACATTCCAAGGCTTTGATTCATATAAATGACTTGAATTGAATCGAAAATAATATTTATTTGTTTTTAATACCATTCAGCGTTCACATTTAGATGTTTTTTTTACAGAAATCTGTAAAGTGTTACATAATTCTCAACAGCAAAACGATTGGTAATCCGATTTAACGGATTTTGGTTAAATGTTACAGATATCTGTAATGAAATTACCGGATTTCGGTAAAATATTACCAAAATCCGTTAAATCGGATTACCGAACGTTCAGCCAACAATCAATATGCAACTAGCGATTTGAAATTGGTTCACTGTTGTAGAACCCCTAGGTCCGAAGTACACCTTGATGCCCGCACCTTGCTGTGCATATTTGCGTCTTTGTTGTTGATTCGCTATGTTATTTTGACATAATATTTGAGAGTGTGTTCGTGTGAGTTCATTATTAGGGGCGCATTATTAAGCATGGGACCGAGCTTGGGACCGATGTGCTAGTACTGACTGAGCCAAGAAAAAAATCGTTTTTGTATGGGACCTACTGGTCTTAGAGTTAGTCTATGG